>VTPC01090666.1:39727-119215 GCA_011009095.1 Ignelater luminosus | reverse complement strand
AGGAAAGTCTTTGGTAAAGGTACTTTTGCTTTTGTTTGCAGTAAAAACCACATTTAATCAAGCTAGACGTGTTTGTCTTCCTCACGGATGGTATACTTCTCTTATATGTTCATCAACAAGAAGAACCACTACGATCGATGGAGTCAAAACACAGTATAGTAGTACTAACTGGGAAATGGGATTCCGCTTGGCGTGGGTGCTACTTTGTCGTTCCTTTGGTTTTGGCACAGTTAAATTCTTTATAAGTTATTACCTTCATTATCTAAATCAAGTCTGTAATAACCTTCTAAAGAAATATCGTGTGGGATTGAACTTGAGCACGGTTTCTTCATGTGTGGTCAAAGTGCTGTGTACCATATGCAAGATCTAGAAACGCTGCCCTATGTATTATACAATGTTAAATTGTATGTCAAAATAATCGAACTACCTGAGATATTTTTGCAAGAAAGGCAAAACCGCAATCTTAAGAGTGTGAACAATTCACTTGATTATAATTCCGTGCGGTCACAATTCCTTAACGTGTTAAAGTCTTGCTAAATTTGGTTTCCCAAGTAGCTATCAAATGATAGTAGGTATCCTTCAAGGTTAGGTTGAACTACTCAGTTATTTCAAGCCTATTGATCGAGAAACCATGAACGGTATCAAGACAATAAAAACGTACTGCATCAAGATATTGGCATGATCTGAAATCATTATAGCTTAGTTATCTAACCAAATTAAAAAGGATTGTGTGTGTCTTTCTACATTCTTATTTGAACCATAGATAGGTATCACCTCCAAACCACCAACATCCACCAAAACAGAAGAAAATTAGAGAACTTCTGCTTCTACTAATCAATATTGCTTTTTCGCGCCATTCAGGTAGGAAGGCGAAAGGGCCTTTAGACTCTTTTTGAGTCTTTTTGGTCGAAGTGGTAATGGCGGAATTTTTATCGGACGACAAACAATTCTGTCGGACGTTGCCGGTGTCCATGGTCCTATCGGGAAACGCGGCGTGATATTGATGATGCTGCGTACGTCGTTGAATCTGAAGTGTTGTTTGTCGGTACTGTTTAGTAGTGGAAGAGTTAGTACATATGAATACTAGTTTTTGGTGAAAATTTGTTCGGTTGGGACATACACATAACTTTCAGGACCACAGCTAAACATGCGTGCACTGTGGTTGTGGAGTTTGATAGCGGTCGGCAGCAAGAACTGGAGAGGACTTTAGGTAGGAGAGCAGAAAGGGGAACTTCCTGAATCCGGGTGCCTACGTCTTGGTTGACAGCTTAAAGGAAAACCGCAAGCAGAGACTGGAATGCACTACAACGTTTACACACTACGCGGAGCTGAAAGATCTTCTAACGTATAACTGTGTCAAAAACAAAATTGATTTCCGGTTGGTAGTTAATCTTCTTAATTCTCAATTAATTATTACCTATAAGCGCTTAAGTTTTGTTCAGACTTCCAATAAAAAGGCCAGAACTGCTTAAGATTCAAAACTCTCTTCTGGAGATTAACAATCAATGCTCTGAGCTTATTTGAAAAGAACTCTGATAGCAAACTCATGTACACATTTAATTCTTAAGAATATACCATAAAAGAACTGTTCTACAGCCACGATTTCAACACTGAAGAACCTATGAAGTTACCAGCAACATGTTTGCATTAATTCCAGTTCTGGAATAAAAAATAATAACAAACCGTTTTCAGCCGTGAGAAATAGTTGAAGCTCTCTGTTAGTTCTTTTATAACTCAGATTTGGCTAAGATGGAAAGGCTGAAAACAAGAAGATGGAATCCAGCAAATCCTGGTAAGGTTTTTATTTGGTACAAAACACTTGGTGTTAATATTGAACAAGAAAAAGCTAAAGTTGCTGTTTTGGGTTATGGTGAACTAACAAACACCAACTTTGAAGCAACTTTAGGAAAATACCACAAAACTTTGATTCAGTACCTAAGACGTGTTAAAGATTGAAAGAATAAAAGTGATGTCATAAAAAAGGTTAGATACCATTATGAAATGAATCAAATGAACAAGATAGATGTATTTCCTGAAGATAAGGTTCTCTGCTTTGGATAACTGTTGAGCATACCATACGGTTATTATAAATGAAGTTTTGGTTTATCCTGACGAAATCAAACGAACGGGGGCATCCTTAAAGGTTGGAATTAGCTATATCTAATTTGCGCGGGAAGGAAAAATTGAAGAAACGGGGTCTCTACCCAATTCCCCGTTTTTGAATTGTTCTTCGTCCTGAATAAATTCTATAAAACCATAAAACCATATTGAGATAGTTGACTACCCTACTATAATATTCAGTGTCGTGTTCAAAAAACTGAAAGAACAGTTAGATGATTAAAGCTGGACCTAGAACAAATAAAAGATTTTGATTTTTCAGTAAACGAATTCTGAAGAATCCATTACATTAATCAAAAAGCTAAATCTTTACTGACTAATGCTTTTGAATGCTCATCATGTGTACATTCAAGATAATCTTTGTAAGTCGAAAACGAAACTTTATTTACCATTCCAGTTTGGGAATTTGCGTTTTAGGAAAATAAAAAAAACTGATCGAGCAGACTTCTTGCTCAATTAGCTAAAAAATAAATAATCGTTTTCATCGTATGCTACAAAGATAGCTGTATCAAAGAATACAATGAGAAAAACATTAGTCTACATATTCTACAACGTTAAACTGGAGAAGACAAGGCAAAGAAAATTAAGTAAAATATAGAAAAGGAAAAACCACGATTAAAGATCATTCCTGGTAAAAGCACAATACTCGGATACTAGCTGATGTGTACATATATCAAAGAGACAGTAAACAGTTGCGATTGATGTTTTGTTACTTTCTTTCCTGTTAAAGTCGATGCATTATTTATTGACAAAATAATCCTGTTATTTATTTATGAGCACATTCATTTGTTATATTGCATGTATCTTGACTGAATATTAGTGTATTAGAAGGAAGCTTATTTCATCATAGTAAAAAAAACTGAATAGAATCTTACCGTTGTAGTTGGTATGTAGTCCATAAACATATTTGGAAGTGTCTCCACTAAATTGAATTGCTGGCAAAGCACGCATTCTACCAGCGCGAGGAGTATCTAAAGTTTCTAAATTATTCCTTTGTCTGTGTCTATTTCTTCTGTGATGCTGATCGTCTCTTATTATGGTGGGCCCACCAATCTGTTCCTGGTGAAGGTAATAATGTCTTAAAGCTGGCATTCGTCGAGAAATAGCACCAGTTTCTTTATGACGCTGTTAAATTTTATTTAAACCGTAAAATTCAAAGATTGGAAATAGAATTAAAAAATTTCCACAACCTGAGTTGTTTGTTAGTTTTCCATTTCCAAGCAAAATTAAAAACCCTCGAGTAAATACTAAAGAAATTGGTAGCACGAAGCAAAATATGTGTTCCTAAAAATAAAAACAAACCTCTACAGTTTCCCACTGGCTTCCCGATTTCAATTGAGGTTTCTTGACGACCCGTCTGAAAGCTTTCGATTTATCTTCAACGTGCATAACTCTAGATCTACGTGAAACAACAGGAGCTGGAGCAGGCGTTGGATTTTTCATTTCGAGCTGTTCGTAATGCGTAAGACCGTGTGTTGAATGATGTTTATTTAACCAAGCAGGGCTGAAAATTAACAGTATTGTGAAAGATTAGTTTATTTTGAGTAAATATTTGGATTCCTCTAAGTAAGTAAATTTTGTTATTAATGACGAATAAATATGGTTTGTTTATCTTTTAAATCCTAAATATAACAATATTTGAGGGACAAACTTGTAATTATACAAATTGTAAATGCCTTTCAAGAATTTGACAGGTTTTTTAATCAATTAGTTATATGTAGATTAAAAATCAATTTCCGATCATGAAAAAATTAAAACTAAAACGTGTTTTTAAATCTCCAAGATTCACAAATACAAATTGTTGTCCCGAGCAGAAAAGAAAAGCTTCTGATATTTCTACGCACTTACATCATATGGAGTTGTCATTTTGAATAGATTGTGGACTTCGTTACGTTTACACGTTAAAAAAAATTGAGAGGCGTCTTCTTCAACTTTCCGCTTGTTGTTAGCCAGGCTGGATGAATTTATCTTGGTAGCTCCATTTGTTTAGTTTAAAAATTAGATTCTTTTTTGAATTTGGAAGGCAAACCAATGTAACAAAGAAAAAATCGATTCATCTTAATATTCAATTGTTTTATCAAATGGCCTGGCGTCCATTTTAAAATCCAGATATATGATGCGAAAAGTTGAGTTGAGCAACTGCACAATAGCGACAAGACAGAGGATGAAACCGCTAACATTTTATGTGCACGCACTAAATAATTAATCGCAAAAATTGTATAGAATAAAATAATTTACCAATTCCTTAAAAAGTAAAGAAAAAAAATTATATTTTCAGACTTTGATTGACGGATTGCTTTAGGTGGAGAATAAAAAATGACTTAAAGAAACATAATGATGAATACGAGAAAAAGTTGAAGAATTTCCAATATCGAAGTGTAGTTGCACTGGCGGTTGTTATGAAGACCACACAGAGCAAGGCTTAAAAGTCTAATCATCCTTCTCGCTAAAATTATCTGGCATATCTTTGTGATTTACGTAATCGATGTCACTTTCTGGTTTTTGCCCGTTACGATGTGCTTTGGACAAACGCACTGGATCGTCAAAATCGAATAGCTTAACAATCCGATTTATATCTCTAAATGAGAGGATATTGAAATTCAAAACTTATTATCATTAAAGTAAATTAGAATCTTTACATACGGAAAACTAGAATTCGCATGGGAATCAAACTCACAACCGTGTTTCTTGATGAATGATAAGCATGGCTTGCACGTATTGCTAGAAATCCGCATAGGAAGATTAGAAAGTTTTATTTGTAATATGAAAATCAAGATTAATTATTACATTACCATTTAAATATTCCCCTAAAGAGAAATCTTTCTCTCAAGATAATCTTTCAGGAATACTGATAAAACTTAAGAAATTTTGCTAATTAAATCATTTAGGTACATTGACTTTTGCCCTTTTAAAAAGAAGGGCAACTTTATTTTACGAACACACCATGACGCACAACAAATCAAAGCACACAATACGAACAAAATAGTATCTAATTAAACTCCAATGTAACATAAGAACACAAAAATAGCCAATTTAAGATTTGTAATGTTTTATTATTAAATAAATCCCTTAATACGAATAAAAATAGCAACACAAACAGTTGACTTTATCTAATTTCTCTAGGGACATATGCCCTGATGTTAAATATTTTTTCAGATCGCTTTTATGAAACGGCGTGCAATACAAGCTGAGTGTTGCAATGCACATGCAAACGAAATTACTTAATTGGATGAGATATTTTGCATAAGTTTCATTTCTACCAGTTCTCAGATTAATTTAAGGGCATCTATTATTCAACCTTGCACGCATTTTGTTCCACCAGAATTAGAAAGCGATTATTCTAGTTAAATTGTGTTTTTTCTGAGTTACTATTGTTTGTAACCTATCAAGTTTTGGTTAAATCTAAAGCTTAGTTACAACAAACTCAAAGTCAAAACATTTTTCAGTAGTGAAATGCATGTTAATGTCAGTTATTTGACTGAAAATTAAGCTGAGCGTGTCTGCTTACTTTTTGCTAGAGGACACTGTTCAGGTGCAATATTCCCGTTGAATAAGCTGAACGATTTGATTTTGAAGGGCATTGGGTCAACCATCTCGATCGTCATTGTGTTACTGATCTACTTAAAAATTTGATTTGCCATAGAATCTGAAGGTAATTCATCCTTTTAATTTAATTTAATTTTGCAATTTAGTGTTTGCTAAAAGTAGTTTTAGAAAAAGACCCAAAAACTCGACATAACAAATAATAAATAGAAATCTGGAAATCAATAAATCATCTTGGAACAGCTTATTGGTAAGCCACCTTCAATCTCACTTTGTTTAACTTAATGAATATTCTTTTAAATACAAAATCTTATTCAACAAAATCAAAACCAACCCAACTAGCTCAGGCATTTTAGGTTTGAACCTAGAATTAATTATTATAAAGTTGAAATTTGGCACAGTGGTTCTATTGACTGGTTTAAAGATCTGAAATTCATTGCTGGAATTAAAGTCACAAGAGAACGTTGCAATGGGCTATAGCTCTGAGAATTTAGAGACTATACAACATGGTATCCAGTTTGACAGAAAGCCCGCAGAACTAGAAACAAAAAAACGAATCACCGCCCACCTTAAATATAGCGTTGAACAAGACATAAAAGTATCTTAACAAGATGCTACAGTTTGAGCAATCAGAGTTAATGATACGTAAGAAGATAATCTAGGTTGTCTTCTTCTTCTTCCCTGCAACCTACAGCCACAACAAATAAAACCTAGTAGGCTGTCTAGTCGTGTGGTAAGGATGTCCAATTGACTCGATAGAAGCAGATTTACATTTAAATGGAGTACTAAAAACGCTTTGATTAACAAAAGTTATGCGTTATCTGTCTTAATATTCTTGTCTGGAAATTTTCCCCGATGAGACTTTTACAGGCTGCTTTCTTAAGGAATTTCCACGTCTTTTGCTTTCCAAGAATATCGGTATCTGAAGTGACGATTGCAATCTGCTGCTCAGGCACATCAATGGGCTCTCCCGATGAGCAGAAAATCTGCGTTGATAAGACCGCGATTCCGGTTTGTTGAAAGTGAACAGGCAACAAGTCTACAAGTCGTTTTTTGTTTTCCAAATGGCTCGAAAAGTCTGGCTGGGATGTTTTCATAGAAGTGTGATCATCAAACACTACCTCTTTAGACGTTCTCACTGAAGCTCAGCACTACTGTTCTTGATTGTTATTTATACAACAAACACGTGGAAGAGATAATCGTTGTCTAGCACTGTGTGACCAGTTTGGCTGTTAAGATTTTCTTTCTCCTTTAAATCTTCTTTATATTTCATGACGCAAACAATCTGCATACAAGCTGCTTGCAGATTCACTCGATGACTTCTGGAGAGTTTTATGTTTCCAAACGAGAACCCAACTATATTATTGACAACAACTTTGGAAGCGTCACAGTTTGCGCTATCACCGCCTGTTAATGATTTGATTTTGTGGACTACGGAAAGTAATTTTGTAACCATCTTGAGCAGTATTGACATCCCGTTTGGCACGTTTTTTCCCAGAGCCTTTGAAATCGCCCATACGTGGTATTGTCATACTCTTCCTACAAAGAGCGCAAAAAATCATCTGAAGGGTACACGTCCAAAAAGAACCAAGTACATTTTATTTAATTCTTTACTGATATTATTTACCGATTACCATGTGGCAGCATTTTAAGCCACATACACAGAGATGTCCAAAACTAACCCAATCTTTTTAGACAAATGCATTTAGAAAACTTACTTTTTCGTTTTTTTGCAAAAAAACTTTTTGGTCGTGACCTTTCATTTGTTATGGGCATGTTTTCAATTTCGTCCAAAAACTTTTAAACTTGGCAAATTTTTGACGCTTCTTATCAAACTGGATGCCATGTTTTGGAGTCACAAAACAGAGTTATAACCCAGTTTTTCTTCTTTCATTTGAGCACTATGTGGACATTTTGGGCCTAACCGCTCCTTTTTAACATCAATCCCAGCGCTTGATTGCACTTTTCTTTCCAGGATTGTGTGTTCAAACGTTTCAGAACATTAAATAGAACTTTTTGTCTAAAATTTATACTGTTAAAAGTCTTTCAGATTTCAGAATATAGCAATTCCGGTTTTACCATAAATGACAAACTGTAAAACAAATAAGATCAGTAAACCACAGATGTTTATCGCAGAACTGAATTAAAACGCAATCAAGAAGTTCAACTATAATTAAATTTGTAGGAACACTTGTACAGTATTTTTAGAAAATGAAGGAATTCTTGCAGCGGGAAGCTTCAGTTACATGCATTATTGATCGTTCTGTAGTTTACCAATGTTCAAAGATTCCATCTTTCTAATACAGATTTCTGTTTAATATAATTTTTGAAATAGTATCAGCTTGTATTTTAAACAGATGTTGTACAGATTATAAAATGTAAAGTTCTTTGCAATGTTGTGTACCCCCTATAGGGTGACAGCTTACAAGTCAGTCTGTATGATGCAAAAACGTTTGTTTGTTAGATTTGCACGCCCCCTATTCGTTTCGAACTTAATATGGCTGTAAAGGACATTAAAGTCTGTATAAAATACGTTAAGAGCAAATAAGTGTGCCATTTAAGAAAGTCATCAATATTTAATGATGTCATAATCCTTCTGTTGATGTGAAAAAATTTAAATCGATCTAGTAATGTATCTGAGGGAACTAAATGTATTTCATGCTTATTACTTTCATACACTGTATATTTATATTTCTTTTCAACTTCGTATATTTCTACATTCTTAAGTGCACATTTTAAAAATGTTATATTAAAAATATTCTTTGTAATGAGGTCGCTTAAATATGTAAGTTTTACAGCGCATTTAAAATATATCCAAGGCGGAGGTTCATTAGATACAGCCATATTATTTCTAGAAAACTACTAAAAGCCTTTCATTCTAGATACTTTTATTTACCTTCATCAAAATTACTTTTAAATATATAAAAGCTATAATATTAAATTTACTTTACCTCTTTCTTGGGATTTCTGAAAGTATATTTTGTTAAAAGTCTAATAAATATAGAAGAGAGGTGCTTGAACAAAAATTTTCTAAAGTCTATTTTGGGAAGAAAAATTTTTATTTTTAATTTTCTATTTTAAAATTAAGAATATTAGTGACCCCTTAAATACCACACAGGAAGACATAGCAATAAGCAAAATTACAGAATAATTTATACAACTCACACTTATGTTTTCCAGTACTTAATAGTAAATAGTAGTGTGTGTTATAATTATAACGCGAGGATTATAAATGTACTTATAATCTGTTCCAAACAAAATGTAAACTTCCCTACTAAAGCAGTGTTTCTCAAACTGTGTATATGAGGATTGAATTCTAATTAGAAATAATTTACATGAAAGTCTATATCTTAGCTCTTCAATATGTAAGAGAAAATAATTAAGAAGCAAAGTTAGAAAAAAGAAGAAAAGGAAGATAATTTTCAATTTAGACTTTTGACCACCGGATAGAATCAGGACCTGAAAATAGAAGAAATCTTTTTGCCATCACATAGACGCAAGCCAATTCTGGATATCGATAAAGAAGTAGCCTAAGTGTCTTATCAAAGCAAAATGATTTGTTCAGAGAGAAGATAGACGAGTATTTAAGTACTACGTCTCGAAACCTTTAATTTGCTTTAATGTTGGAGTCACTGGTAATGCAGAGCTGACTACTGTACGTTCAAACTAGTTACAATAGTACAACAGTATTTAGTTCTGCATGGATCAGTGGTTGTTTGAAGCTTTTCTGTTGCTTTTCCAGAATTTTCCCGACTGCAAGGATTACAGTATTATCCACAAATGTTGCACTTCTCACTATACCTATATCATAAATACACAACAGCACAGCTTCCAGTACAATCCCTTGCGGCACATCTGATTGAATTTCCTTGATGCTGGAGTATTGCTGTTCTTGTTTAATTTTAAAGTAGGATTCCACCATTTCTATATTGCTTAGGAAAAACTTCCTGTAGTCTTCAAATTAGCCCTTATGCCAAATTTTGCCAAATGCTTTTGCAACAACAAGGAATGAATAGGACAGTGCATATTTTCTTTTTTTCATACGCTTTCTCCATTCTGTTGGTGATTTTACGGTCTTGGTTATAGTAGGTTTCTGACGGAATCCAAACCAACGATTTGGAATCAATTCTGTATCTTTAATAATGTTTTCATTCCTTTTAGCAGTAATTCGTAAAGAAAACTCAGAGGTTATTGGAAGTAATGATATTGAATGGTATGGTGTCAATTTATTTTGGTTTTCTCTGTCTTTGATTGTTATCGAGTTATGCTACTGAGAAATGCCACTTTTAAATTTTAAAGGCAAAAGCGAACTTTAAGCAAGAAATCAATCATTTTATTAAAGGAAATGTTCAAAATAACCTCCATTCACTTCTGTACAATAATAGAGTTTTCGTTTTATAAATTTCCTCTCTGGGAAAGACTTTCTGAGTAAGTTGACCTTCACCAATTCTGTCACGTATTTCAACAATAGCATGATGTTTTGTCCGGTGCATCTTGTTTTTTAAGTGTCCCCAGCTAGACATTCGCTAAGATTTCTTCTAGCAATAAATTTCCCAGAAAATCCTTGGTCTAAAAATTGTCGAACAGGCAGAAATATATAGAAAAGCCACATCTTATTGAAGTATTAATTTATTTCCTGATATTCTGTTGCAGTTTTAAGAATCTTGATGTGTTTTAAAGATTTAAAAGAAATAATTACGCAAATATTTTGAGACACACAGTCTTAATGTGAAACAAAAGAAGTTCAGATATTAACAATAGGGCGAACGATAAAGAAAGACCTCCTGATGAAACATGGAGATCTAACGATTTGAAGCAGTTACATACGTTCCGTAACAGTGGAAAACCACCAGATAAACGAGCAATAAGTACCATGGGCGTTGAAAGGTAGGCTCGTCATCTTCATCCTCATAATTTAGGTCATAATCTAAATCTAAATCGTCACCTCCATTCATTAACCAAGGCTGCGTAGTTCGTTCTTCTGTAAAGGGATGGTCAAAATGGTTCACTGGAATCGCGGTAGCCTTCTCCGTCATCAGTTGAATAATCTTTTAGAACTCATATTGAAAATGATTTAATCCCGAAAACGAAATTTCTCTGCTCTAAGAAGGCTAGACAAGATTGGCCAATTGAAGATTGTCTGGAATGACTAAAATCTGGTAAATGAGTGAAAAAATTTAATAGCAAAAACGTTCCTAGATCGCAAAGACTCTCAGAAAAACGCTAAATAGGAGGAAGCAACCCAATGAAGCTATGACGAATTATTATTTTAGCAAAATGGAGCTATTACAGACTTGTCAAATAGCTGTAAGAAGTTCCCTGAGCCCCCTGAAACACCAATGAGAAATTTATTTTTAATGAATAATTTCCAATTGATAAGAATTTCCAATTTTCATTTGGAAATTTCCACTTGTCATCTGAAGATTCCCAGTTGTCACCTGGAAATCTTCACTTATCATCTAGAGATCTTCACTTAAAAATATTTTACATTGGCCCTTTGGCTTTCGTGGATGCAGAATTGATAATTACATCCGAAATTTCAAAGACCATCAGTCATATTCAAAATACGATGGAAAGAATGTTTCGATGTTGCAATGGCTTAAGAAGCTTAAAAAGTGTATTGAAAATAATGAGCAAGGCTGGAATCATATTGAGACTGAATAAATGTTACTTCCTACAAGAGAAAATTGAGTACTTGGGACATTTAAGTATCCGAACAAAATTAAGGCTGATCACAGTTTCCGACCTCGAAGACTGTCCACGACGTAAGACGTTTTCTTGGCTTGGCAGAAAAAAATGTTTGTCTAGAAAAAAGAATGGCAGTCAGCTTTTGAAGTACTCAAAAGAAAATTGGCCAAACGACCTGTACCGGCTATTTGGTCTTGGTGGCATGCACTTACAAAAGCAAAGCGCTTACAAACCAATACGGTCTTTTAGTGGAGTCACTGCAAAATAGTAGAAAGAAGAATAAAATTATCATTCATACAAGACGAAAACATTAGCTGTGGTGTTTAAAGAAGTTCCATAAAGATAGACATTTTAAAATTGCAAGATTTGGTCTCTCAATTTGCTAGGTGGTAGCTCACTATACAAGAATCTGACTACAGCATTTTTGCCTAAATCGTGTAATGCCTTGTTGTTTGAAATAGATAATTCCTAAAAGTACCCAAAGAAGGATCTTAATGTACTACCATGAGGGAGCAAGACATTTTGCTGCAGATAACTTGTTGGAGTTCATTACTGAGTTTTCTTTTATGAGAAAATATGTAAGAAACGAATATTAATAAGGAAATATGTCTCGATATTACGTTGGGACCAATTACTAAAGTAAAGTACTCTACGAGCGAATAGACAGGTCAAAAAAATGAATCAATCTATTCTGTTTGCTTTGATGGCTTTTGCTGACGATGAGAGCCGTTGGGATAAAGTTGTGGGTCAGGTAAAATAAAGAATAAATTCCGACAGATAAGTCACAATGTGATTATATGATAAAGCGTTAATGATACTTTTCTTGTATCAGAACGCAATCCTAAGACGTTAAGAGATGGTGTGCCAGAAATAATTAAGAAAGAAAGTTACGATAAAACGCATGCTAAAGTAAAGACCAACATGTTCCAGTTCACGCTGTATAACAAAAAATGAAATTGCTTGATAAAACATTTTTAGTAACAAATTTTTTCTGCTTTCAGCTTTATAAGTAATGTAGTTCTGAAAGAGTTCGTTTTAGGTGGGACACCCTGTAGTATTAGTATGTAAATATTAACATTTTACCTTCACTTGAAGGATCAGAATAAAAAAATATTAAGGGAGAATTTATTTAATAAAAGCAAACTGTTGTTCAATATAAAAATTATTAAGATTGGAATAAATGAATTTTAATATAAATAAAATAAATTAGCAAACGTTCCAGGGTATACTTTATACGTTTGCAATTTATAAATCAAGTAATTTTAACAAAGCAAATTTATATGAAAATAGAAAAAATTGAAGAAAACGAGTTATTTCTTTGCTTAAAACTAAATAATTTAAAAACTAAAATACCTTTGATAACTGCTTTCCAAATTAGGAATGGGAGAATAAACGCCATCTCCACCAACAGGTTTAAGATAGTCATACAATCTCAAACTGTCTTGTTTTCGTGTTTTATTCTTTTTCTTCATATCAGCGTAAGATTCTTCATTAATGGGAACACCATCAAAAGTTGAAGCCACTACATCTCTTTTTGATCTTTGTGTTTCCTTTCCTATTTTTGTAAAGCTGCCTCCTTTTAGAAGGCTGGGAATATCTTCATGGTCAGGACTGTAATCGTTATTATTTACGTCAGTAATTTCATCCTCTATAAATCTATGAATTTTATCAGTAGGCTCGTCATCTTCATCCTCATAATTTAGGTCATAATCTAAATCTAAATCGTCACCTCCATTCATTAACCAAGGCTGCGTAGTTCGTTCTTCTGTAGAATCGTCGGGATATAACTGGAAAAAAATTTAAATATTATTTCTAGTGTTGAAACGTTGAATCGAATTTTCTATTTTATTTTTCACATCCTAAATCTAACAACAAATCCCCAGCTTCACATCAGTGTCAAGTTATTTGAAAGACATTGTAAACACTGAAAAGATTTAAGTTCTTTGATAGCTGTATAGCTGTCGTTCAGAATTTTTGAGATTTTATCTGTTTTCTTTTTCTTTTGTAATGTTTTATTGATACTAATAGTTGCTTTGTTGCTGTCTAGAATTGTTTCTTGTATCTTTCAAATTGTTTATCTTTACAAAATACTTTTCTGAAAAATTCAATTATCAATAAAAAAAATTCGTTTTTATACAAGGTACATGTAAGGAAAATAAAGAATAGAATTTATAACTTCAAGAATGTTTTGAAATATTCATATTGTTTTATATTACAATATCTTTAGAGTACGTGATACGTTTTTTAATGCAAATACATTTGAATACTTTTAGATAGAGGAACTTTTATATGAAAGACAAAATATCTCGTTAACAAGATTACGCTAAATCTAATTTAAATGGAGTATTTGGGGAAAAAGGGAATTTAAACAAACAAAAGTTAAAAACAAATTCATTTACGTCATATTTGCATAGTAGAAGAAATAAATTTTGTATCAGCATCTCCTGACTAAAAAACTGTTTAAAGTTGCCACTTTTCAGGTTAACGAGTTCACCATCTGCATTCTACATTATTAAGTTGGTTACAAAATTGAACAAGGCCACACGAACACCCTTATTGGAATTCTGATCAATATTAAACAATATTTTAAAATTCTCAAGGACGAAAAGAGACTTCCAATAATTCAAAAAACTGCACCTGTATCTAAATTATTAAAACAAGGCCTAAGCAAAATTATTTACTTTTAAATTCTGCTTGTATTAGTAAAAATCGAAATTGTTACAATGTTACCATGATAGTACACTTTAAGAGGCTTTTCACTAGTGTAAATTTTATTGTGATACTTTAGAGAGTTAATATTTAAATTATAAATTATAATATCCCTCTAATTTGGCAAAAGGACTCGTTTGAAAGCAACGAGTGGTGGACCTGACTCAATTGCTTGACTAGGCTGTGGATTCCTAGTGTTTCAATTATGTAAATAAGGTGATATAATGATAAAGATTAAAAATTTTATTTTTGTGATCAGTTCTAGATATGAACTATGATGACCATAAAATCGTCAATTTCATGGTTAAATTGAACTACAAAAACTGCAGGAAATGATGTAAGTACTAAGTATAATATAACCTTCAATTTTAATAAATTTGTAATTCATTGAAGACTTTAATAATAGTAATAATTGTTCTTGAAGATAGTTAATTTTTTTTTATCATTTTTCACTTATTTAATGTTGGGAATAAAACAATTGTGCGTCGCAATTTTATTGGTTTTAAAAGCACGTATTTCACGAAGAACAGCGTTTTACAAGTTTAACATGGCCAAAGACATTACCATTCAGTCAATTTATGGTATGAAAATAAATAATAAAAAAATGAAATCAGAATGACATCATTAATATTTTGTAAAAGTCACGTAAATCAATTGAACGAAGGTTACTTCACATGTGACAAACCAAAACAATTAAAACACATTTAGCAAAAATTTTTTTGGAGAAAATAGGTCAGTGGAAGAGATACGCTAATTATTACGCTTGACTAAATTAATTACAATAATTAGTATTTGAATATTTTTAAAATGTAATTTAATACTTTTTTTTTAGAAAGGTCATTTTTGATCTCAGTCAGAGTTTATTTTATTTCTATTTCTGGTAATGTAAATATCTTAATTTGCATTAACTTGAAGTAATTTAGAACACAGTTTCAACTTCCAAATGTGCTCTTGAAATACTTATTGCAGTACATAAAAGTGAAATATAAATAAATATGGTCGTGTTAAAAGAGTACTGACCTAGTCCACCATAATAAAAGGTCGATGATAATATGAACTACATACACGGACATTACAAACAATGTCAATGTTATTCCTTAATGATCTTTTCTATATTTCTTTCTGAAATTCATCAAACCTTCAACGTTTGGCAATATTTTCTAATACCTAAAAATAAAATAATTTACATTAAATTTAGACTAATGGAGTGTTAGATACAGATAGCTTTTACGTCAAAATAACCTCACTCTGAATCTTCTTGATACATTTTATATTTCCGTATATCTAAAAATAAAGATCTTGAAATAAAAATAATACATGATGTTTGTTATAAACCCACTTAATATGGGTAGGTGTATTCTTTGTTATTAATAAGGAAATAGAGCAGACCATGTTAAGGCCAATGTTCTCTAAATACTTTGTGTTGGCTTTTTACGATTAGTAGCGTTATAAAGTTTAATAAATCAGTGAATCCAGTGACTATTTCATTCTCAGAACTGCATTAAACTAGTTTGTTTCAGAATATTGTAAGCTCCACATATTTTTACATTGTTATAAATAATCAATTTATTTATTTTTTTAAAACAAAACAAATTAATAAACCAGTAAATGATGTCTCAATTATCTTTTAAAAAATTTTTATTTCAAATCATCTGTCATCAAATAACAACAACAATAATTAAATAATTGACACATATGTGTAGGATCCTCTATTTTTGATCAAAACTGATATAATTATAGTTTATTAAAATGACGTAAATCTTCCTCATCGGTTTATTTAGTGTTGCAACCGGAACACATTTATCATCATTCATCATTGTTGCATACATTCCAGTACAATGGGAGTTAATTAAATAACATAATTCAAACAATGCGCCTATAAACTAGTATGTAGTTATACACAATAAAGCTTTTAACTCTAAATGGTTATCAGTAATCTTAAAGCAAAAAAATAAACTCAAATCTTAAAAATCATTTTGGAAATTGACATCAAGAACTGTTAAGCTTTCGATATTGGAAGTTGGAAACTAGGTAACCCTTCAATAAAATACAGTACACCTCTGGACACCCATTAGCTACTTTTGTCGGTGTTTATTCTTTGCATTCAGAAGGCCTCCTTGGGGTATTAAGATATTATCTATCGTAATATAGAAATCCATAAAGATAGAATAGTAGATGCTGCTGCAAGGCTTTTACAATTCATCAGGTACCACCATTTGCAACATTCTATACAAATTTATGGTACTGCTATACATTGTCTTTTTGTCCTGATACACTTTACGTCGTTTGTTGACAAAATATGATTTTTTATAAGCACGAGATTAATTTATCTTACTCATTAAGTATAATTAATAATAATAATAAGAAACACTGTATTCGTAGTATTTTACAAAATTGTACCCAAAGCTGTGGTACATGTTATACACATTGCTTTCTTGTCTTATGTTCTTTTTTTTTTTGATAATTTCTGATGACAGAATATGATTTCTGATCAATGCTCTGAATGTCAACGTGAAGAAATTCAAACTGCAGGCTACGATTATACGCAAGGTATTTATTCATCTCACTCACAAAGTATGATAACAATAGCTATTATAAAATAAAAACAAATTACACTTTACGCAACATATGTTGACAGAATATGATTTTTGCTCAATACTTTGAATGTCAACGTGAAGAAATACAAATGATTACGTGCCAGAGAAGAAAATATTGCGATTCTACCCGGGATATTTAATCATCTCATTTGTAAAGTATAATCACGCAAACTATTACAGAATAAAAAGTCAAAATAATAGCCCTCAGGCTTTCTTGTTAAAGGTATAACTGAAGCACGCATTCGCAGTATTTTACAAAATTCTACACAAAGCTATTGTACATGATAGACGTTGCTTTTTGTTTTTTTGTCTCCTTTTCCAATTAAATGATGTTTGCTCAATGTTTTGAATGTCAACTTGAAGAAATTAAGCAACTGCGAGTTGAGAAAAGGTAGCTACGATTAATATTAGTAATATTCATAAAGTATGATCGCGAGGTAGTTAAAGAATAGAAAGTCAAAATCCCAAGCTTATTTATTAAAAGTATAATTAAGAAACGTATTCGTAGTATTTTTGCTCAATGCTTTGAATGTCAACGTGAAGAAATATAAGCAATTGCTTGCCAGAGAAAACAGTATTACGATTATACCCAGGAAAATAATCCATCTCACTCGTAGACTATAATCATGCGAGCTATACAAAATAAAAAGTCAAAGAAACAGTTCGGATTAAGAAACGTATTCGTAGTATTTTATAAAACTTCTGCGCAAGCTGTGGTACATGATACTCATTGCTTTCTCGACTAACGTTTTATTTTCTCATAAAGTACACTTTATGTAGAGTTTGTTGATAGAATATAACTTTTCTTCAATGCTTTGAATGTCAACGTGAAGAAATTCAAGCAATTAAAGCTAGAGGAGGGAATAACTGTTATTGTATACAAAGCAAAAAGAATCTTTAATGATACGATAAGAGCTAAAAGTAATTTTAGTTCACAAAAAGTGACTCAATCCGGCAGATCATTTGTGGTGAATGAGTGAAGAAAGACTAAATAAAACTAATAAATATAATATTGGAAGAAACGTTTAGAAAGATAAGCTGTCGTGAAAGCAAAATCTTTGATACGTAAAGAAATATAAGCAATTGCTTGCCAGAGAAAAAATCCAAAATCAGTCTGAAACATCACCAAATTCAAATTTCAAGATCATGCAATAGTAATCTCCGTTGTATTGATAATACTTATTTATTATTATATTTAAAAATTATTTGAATTTGTTAGAGGATCTTGTATAAAAAAGTGTCTGTAATTTCTTCCATGAAATACACTAAATATACAACCTGGGTCGCCCGAGCCTTAGTCTTAGATTCAACGTAAATTACAGAATCCTTGTTTATTTTATTTTATATTCCGGTATTGTTTATTTGTCTTATGTGCTATTAGACCCCTTTGAGGTCTACTTGGAAACAGCTAATTGAAAGCAGTCTACTTTGTGTAAAATTGCCTTTGTAAAAAAATCGTTACATAAATAAACAAACTAATGGTAAGGTTTGCGAGTAAATAGAAAAAAAATTAAGCAACAAATACATTTCATCAAAATTTAGGTAAAATTAGAATATTGTACATATCTTCAGCCGACGTAACAAGATGTCATCGTAAGCCAATTATACGATATTGTTGAAACTTTTCTCGAAACTTAAAAATCGATTTGTCAAAATTAAGAATTTATACATTTCAGAATATTTAAAAATAAGAATCTCACAAAAAGATTTAAAACAAAAAAGTAGTAACAATCAGAAATGCATAAATACAAAATGTACGCATCTAAATGTTGACATAACGCAGTCAAAATAGGTGAAAAAAAAAGAAGAAAGAAAGAAAAAGACACGTCAGTAAAGTTAGCACCCCCCATATCTGTAAATTTTCTAGAACAGTTTCTTTCATACTTTCATTCATGATTTGGTTAATCTTCTTCACTGTTCGAAATAAAAGTCTATATAAAAGTGTTTAAATTAAATAATTAGAACTAATTGATAATGTAACCTAATATATACAAGTCTTTTACAATTTGTTTAAGTCCTCTTCACTATTGATCAAAATAGCTGGTTTATTTTCTTCTTTCTTTATCGAAAGTTTTCCATTTTTAAACCATACAAACTTGTATGATTTTCCTTTTGTAACTTTTTTGCTTCTGACCACAGTTCTTTATAATACTGTGTAAGATGTTCAATTACATATATGGGTGTTGCATGTAATTCAGGAAATAAATTGTTTACTTTTGGTTTTCTGGATTTGTATTTTTTCTATAAACTGATCTCTTTTCATTTTATTAGTAAATTGCACTACTATTGGTCTATTTTCTTTTTTATTAAACGTGTTGATTCTTTGTGCAGTATCTATATCTTTATCAGTGATGTCCAAATCCATAATTTTTCCTATATGTTTTACAAGTGTATTAATGTTCTCTTGACAAGCTTCTGGAATATCGCTTATGATGACATTCTTATTTCTAGAGTATTGGGTGTCTTGCTTTATAGATATTTTAATTTCTCTAATTTCTTTCTCCAGTTTCTTATTTCTTTCTTTTAGAATTTGATTCTCTTCTCTTAATTTTTTTAATTCTTTTTGGATTTCTTTTAATGTAATGTTGGACTTATCAATTATTTCATTATTAAATTCTGCTGACTCTTTGCACTTATGTACTTCATTACTTAGAATTTTGATATTATCTGCCATAATTTTCATTTCCGTTTTGAATATTTCTCTGATTGTTTCTTTTAAATCTTCAGTATTGTTGTTTTCTTGTTTGAAAATTAAAGCATCTAAATTTTTTGTCGTTTTGATTTTGACATCTTTGATATTTTATATTATACGTATTACTGCAAATATATAAAGATTTGGATTTTAGGCAATGGCGAAGTCCTGAAAAGGACCGTCTGAATGGTGTTCTGGAGAGAATTTATTAAGCTTCTGTATTAGTAGAAAATGAATTTTTCTGGCACCAACACTGACATTGACACTTTTTCTAATGTAGTTGATTGATTTTATTTTAATTGGGTTTGGCTTTAAATTATGATCTTCTGAATAATAAACGGAAAGCAAGAAATATTTTGTACCTACTACCTACTGCAAATGACACCATAAAGCAATTTATATTTTAAAAGTGTATCTATTCAAATATGTGCTAAAAATTATACAGATGCAGCCTGTAATAGTTCCTTCCCTCGAGAAGGTGGTTCTTTTATAAGTTGCCGACAATGTACCTATAATAATAATAAATACCAACTTCGGACAAATTTAAATAAACGAACGTGACAATAGCAGAAATTTTGAAAACGAAAGTGAGCCCGGCATCCGACAATAAAAATTTTGCTAAATCTGGATTAGGTATTTGCATTCGCTGTTTCCAGCACTGAATTCATTTTAAATTATATTCTTTTCACCCTCATCCTTTTTAGTATAAACAAAATAGTTGAAACAATTATTATTTATACATTAAAACTTTTAAAAATTTTATCTTATACATAAAAGATCAAAAAAAGTTTTAACTATGTATTAAAAAATTAAACATTTATTTTTTATACAATATCCTTCAGAAAGTTTTAAATAAAAAACACGAAAGCTTGGATTACAAGAATTATTAGTTCATATAAAAACCTTAAAACCCGTAAGAAGAAATAAGATTATAACTATAAGGTCGTTATTGTTAACGTCTACATTATGTATAACATGTCATGTAAAAACAATGGCGCTATAATGAACGAATTGTAATTTGTTGATAAAAGATAACACACGTCAGAAATTCAGAATCACGAGCTTTGTACGACTTTTTAGCAAAACTTTACTTTTCTATATACTGCTGGCAGCATCCGCGTAGTACAATTTACACTATTATGCATTAACAGCGAAAAACAATTGTTTACAACAAAAATGTATTTGAGTACAAATTAGTCTTAAATTAGTCCTAAATTACAGATTAATTTTTTTTCATTTGCGCAAATGGGGGGTGCTAACTTTATTGACGTGAAAAAGACAAATGTGAAAGAAATTACGCAGAAATCAAAATGACGGACTTCAGATTTATGTTGCCCCTCCGTCATAAAGAGTTACTATTAGTAAATTGTTACAGTAAATATTTTTTGTGCTTTCAGTATAAAATGCAAATTTAAGATCTTACTGCTGCATATTTTTGCAAAGGTACGGAAGAATTCTTGGTTTATTGTTCATATACGCTCTTACCGCTGAAAGATTGCATGCTGAAGTAGCCAAAATGCTTTCATCACAATGATTACTTTCAAAATATCCGTTTAGATTTATTCTGATAAATCATAAAAAATTACATTTACTGGAAAATGTAATAAACCATTTTTCACAGTAGATAAATTTTCTCAAATACTTCAAAATTTCTTTATATTGCAGACATCTTCTGATACATCAAGACTTTTTTTGATACCTCCAAACATAATAGTAGGTATTACCAATAAATATCTGAAGCAGAAAAGGTAGGCGTTCGCCTATTCTTTAGATTTCCTAAAAATAAGACTTCGATCTTTTGTTATGTTCTATATAAATTGTAGAAATATTTTCAGATTCCTAGAAAGTTTTCTTTACAGTTTAAACCTTAAAACACTTTTGAATACGAACAAAACGAATAGAATTAGTGCGACAATTTATTTTTGGTATTTTCAGATCTATCATAAAAGCAAAACGTAAAAACTTTCTTTACAATTTTAAAAATGTGAGTTAAATTTGAATTTTTTATATTAAAAAAAACCCTTTATAAGATCGTATAAAGAAGCTTTGGAAAAGGGATTTTTATATTGCATTATATTCTACGCATAAATATCATCCATTTCATTCAAGTGTTTTTATTGCATAAAAAATAATATTAAGAACGTGCGTATCAGAGATCTAAAATTCGTTTAAAAAAACAAATTGCTTGCTTTAAATCGAGATCCTACCTTAAATGTCTTTTACATTTTAAAAAGATTCAAAGATAAAGTGTACATTAAAAATGCAAAATTTAATAAATAGATCAGTCAGAGATAAGGTAGATCAAAGCTAGAATTTCTACTTCAAAAGGAAACATTTTCAAGTTTATTAGACCAACAAATAAGAAGACTCATATTAAAAGCAGTACGGTAAGTTAGAGTTTGCTAAGATAGTAAGAATTTAGAAAAAAAATTAGAATAAAAGTTAAACTTGGCCTAATTTTGTTTTATTATTTGTTTTCGGTTTAAAAATAATTTTTAAATTCGAATCTCTTCATTTCCAAGACAAAACTATTGCGAAATTTTGATTAATATTCTTCCGACAAGTTCTTAAGACTATGCGAGAATGTACTATAGATACGATAATTTTATAAGCTAAATAAATTAAATTGTGTAAAAGTTCACGTTGGAATATTGGAACTGTTATTTACGATTAGTGCAAATATTTGCTTTTTATAAATTGGAAATCTGTTTCAAATTGTGGATATTTGTGTAAATTATTATTGTTTGCATCGATTGTGTTCATGGAATTTTGAATTCACAGTACAGGAACTCACAATGAACAAGACTATTATAAAAATTGTTCTACGTTACGTTTTCAATTCCATCAACTACGACGTTACTAAATAAATTTTTTTATTAAAAAGTTTTCTTTTTACCCATTTGCATATTGCTTTGTACTTACGATATTCTGCACCATAAAGGCGTCTAGGTTTCTATTAGATTGTGACACTAAAGTCATACTATAGGTAGCTGGATTTGTTTTTAGGAACACAATATTAATAGACGCTTTTTCCCTCATGGGAACAACTCATATGTAGTGAAACACAAAAGACACGCCCAAAATATCGCATTGGTATAAAAAACTACTTGACTGTGTTATTTAGCACTGAAAAGTAAGATCAAGTGGGTAACTGGGACCTAAAACTTCTATTGTTACTAAATTCTGATCAGTTTCTTTTAAGTACCGTGTTGGTAAACATGTTTACAGTTGATTCTACGAGTAAATGTAGGTTCTGCTAAGAAATGTTTTTGGCCTGTGCAGTGTTTTGATGTAACTGAATTCCGACAGGGTTTTTTGCTCACTAAAAAGCATTATAAATATTTTGGGGCAGCTGGAAACTCTGCACATACCAAAATGCAAATTTTTGTATTGAATGCCAGGGGAAATACATGAGATACAATAAAACGAATATGTAGGGATGCAAAAACCTTTATTTGAATGAAAAAATGATTTTCAAAAGCAACTGTCTTATTTCTATAAATGAAAATATAATAAAAAACTTGATTCTGCAGTTGTGATCCCAGAATGATTTCTATGTTACTTACTGGGTATGTCAGATTGTCTAGCTTAGGCAAGATGACCACTTTTGATCATCTTCAAAATACTCATCAAGATATCTTGAAATAATCTTTCTTGTACACTAAGAGTTGAATAAGATTCTTGGTTAAAAGGTCCACGAATAGATATATCATTCAAATTACTTGTATGAAGTTGTTCAATTACTTTCTTTGAATTTGCAGTGTTGGCTACCTCGGGTTGTTAACTGTCATCACCATGAGCAAGCAAATCATCATTTAAATTGTTGTCAATAGCAGAAGCTTCTTCCTTTTTTTTCTGAGTTAAATATTATAGTCAGATTTAACGAAAAGTGTGATTGAAATTTGTTGGCAATTAGAATCATTAGTTTGCGTTGCCATTTACAAAGACATTTGTTCCATTGATTTTGTATACTTTTGAAGTCAAATGTGAAAGAAGCTTAAGTATACAAATATCGTTCTTTATTAATTATTGCAGCTGCAATCAACTCGCATGACCCATCACCAATTAATAATGTAGGTCTCTCTTTAGGTATGTTATGTACAGAATCCATCTTTTCTGGGATTTCGCATAGGTATTCTCTCCAATAGGTCGGCTGCTTCACGTATCATTAATTCCATAATATTTTTGCCTTTAAATATTGTTAGTCCCAAAGCAGAATAGCACATTAAAACGGTTGTATTTTCCCTGCCACATGTCAATATCGTTCTAGTGCGTTTCGTGCCTACCGTATCTACTAGTTTGGTATTTGATTGGTGTAGATCCTCTACTGTCTTTTCTAAAACGTCAAAGGAACCACAAACAATCCAGGGATTTCCTTGTTTCTTCCTATCAATTTTCACTCCCTGTTGTTTCTTCAAAGTTCTTGAATTTGGTTTTGATCTTGCTGCATTGCATTGATGCCATCATGTGATCTGTTCTCTTATCTGTCTTTCTGTGATAAATTTGGCCCATACTCCATAACCATAATATTTTGTTACCAAATTCCAAAATTTCTGGTTGACTGAAACTTATGGCTCAGTTGCCTTAGAGAGATATAATCCAGTTACTTCAGAACGATCTGATATCGATGCCAAACCTAAAATTTATTTCCAGATTTAACCTCAAAATATCACTTCCTAGCATCCCTTGTTGCTTTTCCTATTATTATTGATAATTAATTTTCAATTGAATTCAATTCACTGTTGTTGTCCGTGTTTCCTTGAAATTCACACTCGAACAAAGATTTTACAATAAACAAAACACTTGGCGCTTTCGTTTGGTGTGCGACATATACTCTTTGATATCTTTTCTTGGGCTCTCGTAGAATATATAACTAACTATTCAAGTGTTTTGTTAAGAAAATGCCATTCAGTTTATTAAATTTTGGCAAGTTGCTGTAATCGATAAAAACCTTTGAACTAGTAAATGGTTGCCGCTACTACAAAAAGTTTGTAGCAAAAGAGAAAAGTTTTTAAAAATTTTGCTTCAGTAATCTGTGCATGCTGAAAACCAAATACAAGCTATTTCGATCTACCACACCATTTTTTATTTGGCAGAAAATGGCAGCTTTTGAAATGACCAAAATTGAATATCGTTAATATTTTTGAAAGTATCAGTGTTTTTGATAAAAATTATAGGTGGAGGGGAAATTCTAAACATATCACTAGTATTTAACCTACGTAAATCCATAGTAACCTTTGAAACTATTAAAAATTAAAAAATTTTGTTTATATGTAGTTACAAAAGGAGTTTGTCAAATTTGGTCTTGACTAATGATTTTGCCTTGAAAGATTAGGACAGTATGGTACAAATTTTGTCGCTTTATCTCTAATAGTAATTGAGATATCCTATGAATACATTGAAAATGGAACACACTGTATAGTGGAGTTAAACCGTATTAATTCCATAAATTTGTTTGATTATGTATTAGGTTATATTTGATTATGTGTCCTTGAAAAGAACAGTTGTAAAACTGTGCTAATCTTAAACTTTTTAACCAGGCGCGGCTCGTAATCTGTTTTTTGGAAGGGCTGCATCATTAACTGTTAGAATTTATGTGTAGAAATGTATGATGATTTGATTATAATTTTATATGAATTTTTAATTAGAATTCGAATTATATTGAAAATCGTCTATTTTGAATTTTTAATTACTAATACGTTTTTATGCTTATTTATGTGCTATAAATTAGGTTCATTAACTCGTACAATAACTAAGATTTGCCGGTAAGTAGAAGCATAAAAATGTGATTCTGCATAAAATTTCTCTTTCCGTTATCATGTTACTATCTGATGCATATTCGTGGTATTGTTATATCAAGTTGCTTGAAACCATCATGAGGAATCATCTCCTGCGAGGTGATATAAAAGTGGAAAGCATCTTTTATTACAATACTCACGCAGCGAAAAGGATAAATCTTGCCAATTAAGTATCTTTATCACATCCTTGACAGACATGACAAATTCTGAGAGTAACATTTGAAATAAATAAATATTAAACGTACATAAATTGCTTTTTGTTAGAATTCCTACGAAAGCAATAAAAAATTAATATTCAAACATTTTTAATCAACACGAAAGGAACAATGGAATTCTAAACATTTCAATAAAAGGCAAAAAGATTTTAAACAAAGTATTTCGTGCTGGGAGTAATATCTCTCGAATTAATTTTATATTTTGTATTCCCTTTGTGTAAATTTAGCAAACATAATACCGTGTTGGAAATATTGGTAGTCTTAAAAAACTCATTTGGAATTGCACTTGCCTCTCTGATTTATATCTTTTGCTAAATCCTACTTTCAAAGAGGAAGAATTATTAATTCAAAGATACTGACATTTTTTCTTATTAATATTTGCTCCCCTTTAAAGTGCTATTTATTAAGTTTTATACGCGCCGTTTCCTCTCGTTTACTGTTAATAAAAGGTGAAAGAACTGAAAATCAAAAAGAAAAAAATTTTTAAAGTTCAGTTGTATTATCGTTTATTATTGCTATGACATAAGATTAGGTTTAAAGATTGTTTATTTATCTATATTTCAAGTAAAATCGGCTTTCGTACTTAAGAAAAAAATGTTTCAGTATTATTTTCTTTTTAATAAAAAGTCCAAGAGGAGGAATGTACCGATTCGTTGAATTACAGATATTTTTGGCTTTAATTTTATTTTTTAAAAATCATTGTTCATGCTGCAAAAGTTCTACTAGAGATTTTACTATAGATTAAGGTTAATTAAATGTCTTATTATTATTCTTTTGTTTTGCCCCCCACACAGTAAAATATAACACGCGGTTACTGTTTTCAAATAATACAATCGCAGTTATTTCAATATTTTACCTATTTATTATTATTAGTTTTCAATTATTTAAAATATTGGAAAACATCTCGTTAAAGCAGGTATTGATCACAGACAAAACAATCTCTTGTTTAGACTCCAGTAAAGTTAAAACAGTCGAAGTGAAAGATAACAGAATTTTAAATAAACAAGTTATACTAATTTGATTCGAGTCTCTTGTAGTTTTTAGAAGATTCACGAAAAAAAAACCATTAAGAAACTATTTCATCCTCAAAGTTGCTTCTTTTCGAGGTTTAATGCTTATTTACTGACACAAGAAAAATCAATACTTCTGCATTTGTTTCACATGCAATACAAACTTTACACATATTTACATAAGAATGAGACATCACACATCAGGTACAGAACAACAATTATTCTAATAAAATGAAAATAAAGGAAAATAGGTTAACTTGGCGCCGCTATTATTACTTAATATTGTGATAAATTAAACGAACTTTTAAGTTTTATAAGAAATAATTAATTTTAGATTCAGCTAAGCTTAAATTATATTACTTTAAATAATATAGTGAAATGTGTTTCAAGTTCATTTAAAATTATATTTATGTACAAGTTTACTGCCACTAAACATTATTACTGGCTAAATTGTTTCAACGCGTATTATGTCACGTTTTGGTACACAGAAGTGTTAATTTAGAAGTCACTATGCAAATACTTCAAGGATAAAAAATGAAAAATGTAACAAAAGCCTACCAGTATAGTTCTACATTTATTATTTAATTTTATATGTGGGTGTACTTGTTACAAATACGTTTGGGCTTTATGGCTTTTAAATCTAAATGATACTCAATAAACATAAGACAAAAAATCGTAGTACCATAGTAATAGGGTACTAACAAACGATTATTTATTCCTAAACGGAGTAATATAAAATAAATAAAAAGTTATCATTAATTTAAAACTGCAAGGGAGGTTATGTTTGTAGTACTTTAACCAGCTTTAACCACAGAGATAGGTACAATTCTTGATAAGTAATAATATTTAGTGATTGGTATATCAATAAAACCCAAAATCTTTGCGTACTCTATACTTAGCATCAAAATAATTTGATACGGTAGACACTAAATAGAAAATTTCAATGTCATTGTTTTTACTAATACATATTAATTAACCGTTTCCAGAGCTGAAATACAGTTTTGTAGAAACAAAGCTCGTCTTTAAATCTTCCTGGTTATCCTCAACAAGTACCTTAGCTATCTGTTACTTTCTACCACGATACTTTAAAAACATATCACACTGAAAGAAAGTTGTGCAATTCGTGTACAGGCATGGTCTAAATCGGAGTTATGTTAAGGAGGTTTCTTTTTGATTTTTATCAATAGCACATGCGCATTACACCCCAGTAATCATATACACCACTAAGGGAAATCACAAAAAATTCCAAAGGGAACTCAATGCAATCCATACCGGTAGATTCCGTTTCCAGAGCTGAAATACAGTTTTGTAGAAACAAAGCTCGTCTTTAAATTTTCCTGGTTATCCTCAACAAGTACCTTAGCTATCTGTTACTTTCTACCACGATACTTTAAAAACACATCACACTGAAAGAAAGTTGTGCAATTCGTGTACAGGCATGGTCTAAATCGGAGTTATGTTAAGGAGGTTTCTTCTTGATTTTTATCAATAGCAAGTGGTTTTAAACAATTAATCACAAGGTTTTTGACATCGTTACTTGTTTTTCTACTACTCTACAATCATAAAATAAATATCTCTTTAATCGGCCACATAGTTTGGCAATTTCGGCTCTATAGAGAGGTAGATTTCTGCTCTACATTTCATTTATCAACTACAGAGAAATTAACTAGCCAGTGTCATGTTAATACGTTTTGGGCAACAACGTTTAGATACAAGTTAAACGCCTAGTTTATTTTCTGGACATGCATATATTAGACTCAGATGGAAAATATGTGCAAATGCCACTTCCAGGAGTGCGCAGGGGCAAATACCTAGATGCCAAAAATCAGTTAAGTATGTATCACTAATTGTATAATTACAAAGCGCGCATTCTGAAGACGTTAAACCACACAAATGAATATATTGTGATCACTGATTATATCGCAAACTAAGCAAACTACCCAATTTGCAGATTGTTTATTTATTTTGACATCTGAGTCTAACATATACAATGCATATGCGTTCGGGTAATCATGAATACAGCTGATTTTCTTCTTCGAGCTGTCACCATCATAGTGTCTAAAGTCTACCTAAACTTTCAAACTCGCCATGAACTCGCCCAGTTTACATTTTATTTTCATATTGGACAAAATTGAAATTTAGGACTTTTCAGCACAGAGGTCATAAAATGACGGTACAGTCAAGTCTTTTTTAGTCTTCTCTCCTTTTTGTTGTTCTTTTCTTATCTATCTTTGTACTAATTGACAAATGCGAGATAGAAGCATTTAGTTTGTTTGATTCGTTTGTGTACTGTACGCGACATCATAACTGTCTCTACCTATATTTGGCGTTGCTTGGCAATGATAGTTGCCTAAATACAGGTAAATCAGCAACACTTGATCTCAATTTCTTAGAATCTCGGAACCTTTACGATTTAATTAAGGTAGAGTTTCTGAGTCTTGTTAATTTTTTGGTTCTCGGGACTTGAAACTAATTGTTTTTAGTCTCGCTTCAAGAACTTCATTATCTCTTGTTTTTATGATAATTACAAAAAGGTATTATTGTTAAGTTCAAACATAGAAAGTTTATGATCTCTACTCTTTTCCAGCTACAGCAATAAATTCGTTTTCATCAATTAAAATTAAGATTCATAAAGCTCAAATCTAGAGCTGCTAGTCCCGAAACTTGATAAAATACATTTGTAAAGGTTTCCAGAGAATTTTATCACGAAAGTTCTTGAGTCAGCAACTTTAGTTTGAAGTCAGATCTTTTCCAACGACGCCGTAGGCGGACAAATGGCCGATTAGCTTGATCGTGATAGCAGACATATCTGTCGTAAAGTCTCGCTGCTAAGATATGCAGATCAACTTATACCTGCGACATATCGATGATTAGGTGGTAGAAAAACAAACTTAGATGTTATAGACGGCTTAGTTCAAGTGGAATTTCAAATTTTGTTTTTCCGTGGTAGAATTAGTGTCGAAAGTGGGCTAGCAAGCTAGCAAAAATTTGTTATTTTATTTAAGAGACTGACTTATCGGCTACTGGTCTGATGTTTCAGTGCAGTTCTATTCATCTCGGCTTTGAATTGTAAAGAGAGTAAATAATTATTAGCATATAAAAATCTAAATAATAAAAATAACAAAATCAATAAGACAAGTTAAAAATACGTCGATAACTCTTTGCATTTCTATTGTTCAGACTTGTCTAAAATGCCTACGACCCTGTGGTCAATTTAATGAGCAGGATTCATAAATAATTTTATTGTTTCCGAGTTCGACTTAATCAATTAATCTTTGATTTTTTGATTATTAATATTATTGGTGGTGTAAATTTTATTGAAAATTAATGTTTATAAGAATTATTAATAAAAATTGAAATAAATCTAGAAAAAAACTAACTGCAACCAAAGTTGTGATTTTTACTTTTGCACATGTTTAATGGGTGGTTCTCTCTCTAAATGTGATGTCAAGTTTAATAAAAGCAAATGCTACCCAAGCTTTCTAGATAATAAAACATTAATACGCCCGTCATTGCGATTTCTAGATAGGTTCTTAAAGCATTTTCTGCAAATTTCCAAACTGTTTGTGATCCATAATATCGCGGAGGAACTGACGAGTAATAGTAATGAAGGCACTCTGATGCTTATTAATTAAAAAGACTAAACTAGTTAATCTCTTCTTCTACGCAGATGAATTTTGTAACACTTCCAGGCATATCTACTACAACGTTTTTATAATATTACTAGCACCTTCAGGATTTATAAAGTAAAATAGAATAATGAACAGTTTCAACAAACACAGTGATTCTCTCTATTTTCAGATTGGCATTTAAAGCAAATTATAGGTAATATTACAAAAAATGATGCCAGAAGGCATTTAAGTTTTTGGCAACACAAAGATAATTCCTTGTAAAACCTAATAAATCCTCAACTTATCTACTTAACTAGAGAAAATTTTCTGTTTGAAAGTTTCCACGGTAAACCTAGAATTTATCTCAGAAAATGCAAAATTAAATAAATTCGCTTTCAGGGAATTTTCTTAATAATCATGTTGCAGACAAAACTGCAAGTATAACAAGTGTATAAAAAAGGCAATGAAAGTGGTTAAACTGAACCGAAATGACGTAAATCCTTATTTGATTTTCGCGTAACCCGCAGAGAACTCCGGTTAAAATCTTCAATCTGTTTTGTTTCGTTTGTTGCTCACGATTTGAATTTTCTTGTAGGTTGTTTTTTACATAAAAATTTATTTTACTCAAAATGGATTAATACTGGCAAAAATAAGGAGAAAAAAATAATAAAATATGGCGTTTAAATTTATTTTTTTCTCTTAAGTTTTGTATTTGAATAAATTTTACCTTAGAGCATTTTGTGAAACGATTCGAAAAAAGTATACGCAAAATATTCTGCTCGTGTTAATTTTCCTTTTGCTTAATTGGGTTGTTTATAACAAAATATTTTTTTATTAATTAAAGTGGACGTGATTTTAATAACCCTTAAGCTTTGAAAGTTTCGAGTTAATATGTAAATGACTTCAAAGAACGGCAATTTATGTAAATTCATGTAAATTATTTATCAGAAATTATTCAGGAGCCAAAGGTTTCCGACAGGATAATCTTTTAATAATAGTTCGCAAATATTTTCGTTCATCATCAGTGAACTATGAGATATAGGTCATTCATAATAAATTTTTCTATCGCTACTATCAATTAAATATGTTTTAACTCATAAAACTCATAATCAAGGAAAATAAGGTCATCAAAACGCATGACTGAATCTGTTTGTTTAGTAAAATCTGTAACTTACATGATACATGTAAGAATTAATTACATATAACGTGTGTATGTTCGATACGCTTGAAAAGGTTTTAAGATATTTCTTGCCATTATATTATACGTGTTGACTTGACCTCAAGTTTAATCAAGAATTGTTAGAGCGTAGAAAAAATAAAATTAACCTGTTGCTAAAAACCGCCAGAATCTCGAACAAATTCTATTTTTAAATTGTAATTAAGATACTAGTACATATGTACATTTGGCAGGGTAACAAAAATAATTTATTTTTAATTTTTTCAATTTCATGTAAGAACGCTTAAAAGTAGATTAAATGAAAATTGAAGCTTGTATCCATCGTTGATTCATGATGTAAGAGCAGAACAGCAACATATCTTTTGATTTAAAAAAATAATTATTTTTAATAATTAATTATAAATTAGTCAAAAATCTCCTGTTATACAAAATAAAGACTGCACCCATCAAGCACTACAAAAAAAAAGATATATCACGGTATGTCTCTATACTTAAAGTGTTTTGTACAATTCAGTTTTATTTATACATAATAAAATAAGTTGATTTTAGGTGTTCATCTCTTCTTTGCAACGTAGAAAAAGAGTTTTTGTTATTACAGCAAAACCTTTCCTTTTTTTAGTTTGTACCTCTTCTAGTATGCTCACCACAGTAAGCTTTTCGTTTTTCTTCTTTTTTTTTCTAGTACTAGCTCCATCTCAATATCTCTGCTAAATTATGTGCACTAAATCTTATAACTTCTCTATCCTCCATAGACAGAAGATGAAGTATCGTCAACTTCTTACTTTTCATGTTTTATCAATATATCTAACAAAATGTATAAGGCACCATTGATATAAAATTGATAATAGCGGAGTTAGAAACGAAAAAAACGTAGTCTGCTCCGTTTAACGTTATCAAGCTGAAATCAAGTGTTCCTTCACTTTGAGAATTTAATTAAAATATTTTGTCAAACTGAAAACAAAGTCAACTTTCATCTGTTAAATAAAAGCGCTAAATTCTATTGGATAAACGAGTAGTGAAATACCATATGTCTAAAATTGATCATGATGAAATTAGAACAGAAGGATAGAATTTATTGCGTTCATTCTACGTTCGATTGAAAAAAACCGAAGAGTAGGTTTTGATTAAATTTAGTACTTGATGGACAACACTGACTAAATTTGTTCTAATTCCGTTATTACCCATTTTAGTCGTATGATATCTTAATATTTCTTTAATCAGACTGTTTAATCACCGCTCTTGATTGAAACAATAAAACAGTAGCGATGTGATTTAACAAATAAAAATCTTGCAATCTAAACGTCATCTCAGCCTTCTAGTCTTAATGGTTTCAGATTCCGTTTTTTTCGTTCGAATTTCATTTTATCAATTTTAGACCAATCGTATCTTAATACTTTTTTGTTAGACGCAATACGGATTGTCGATTGGAGCAAAGTCGACATTGTTTCCGATTTGACAGGATGTTCCAAAATAGTCCTAGTTTTAGTCTTACAAGTTACAGATAGAATTATATCAAAGATTGAATTTCAGCCTGATAGCTGTAATGGAAAAAGGATTCAAAACTTATCAGACTATCAAGAATTCCATACAAACAAATCATAAAACATCAAACATGCCTGAGACCACCAAAAGAGCTAGACAAGTCAGTCCACTGTTATTCTCACTTAGATTAAATGAAACAATAAAACAAACCAAAAGAAAAGTAATAATTACAAAATTCAGTGCTGGAAGATGCAAAAAATAAGCCGACAGTATGATAAAATCTCAAAAAATGAAAGAACGCTGCAAAAAATCTAGAGATCTACGGAAAAACGCTGAATACATCAAACGAAACAAAACCAAAATGATGACAATCAGCAACAATGAGAAATAACACGTTAGACGGATTGAAAACAAGAAACTGAAACAAAACTTAAGAATCTCAAGTATTATTTAGATGCAATAATTTCACAAAAATATTTAAAAACGCAGACGCAGCAGGAAAACTATTTAATGATATGAAAATCTCTTTTCTAAGAAATAAAGCTATACCAAAACAAATCTTTGCAAAAATATTCAGAGAGGTAGTCACTCCAATAACAATCTATAGATCAGAGTCATGGTCCACTGAAGGACAGAGAAGAAAACTAGAAAAAAAATGAGATCCTTACAAAAAATAGAAAACAAAACAATCATGGACGGAATTAAAAAGAAAACAGAGAAAGACTAAAAAACTCCATAGAAGATGTTAATAGAAAAAATTTGATTAAATTTAGTACTTGATGGACAACACTGACTAAATTTGTTTTAATTCCGTTATTACCCATTTTAGTCTTATGATATTTCTTTTCAGACTTTTTAATCACTGCTCTTGATTGAAACAATAAAACAGTAGCGATATGATTTAACAAATGAAAATCTTGCAATCTAAACTAAGATGGTACGCAGAGGTTAAAAGAGCGAGCAAAGAAAAAATAACACAAAAAGTGTATCAAGCACGACCAATTAAGAAGAGAAGCAGAGGAAGATCAAGAACAACCTGAAAAAGCTTTACAGTGGCGAATTTTCAGTTAGACAGCCTATTGGGCTCGAGATTACAGTGATAGAATTTGGGAGCAACAGAGTTTGTAAAATATAATTAGATTTCCTCCAATAAATAATTTTGTTTAAGCTTCTTTCTTTCTTCCGGTTTTTTCAAGACTGTCTGGGCTGTATTCAGAACTTATTTTATAATTTTTTTACTTGAACTATCATGAATTTGTTTAAGATCTTTAGCTTTCCAATTTGCTTTATCTGGTCTTGCGCAACTTTTTTTTTCTGTGTTGGCGGCAGAGATATTTCAAATCTGCTTTACAAATCTATCTGAACTCACTATATGTAGCATATCTCTAAATTACAAATCTTCACTGCAACGTTCTAGTGCAATAACTTTTACGATGCAGGAGTTGTGATTACGACTTTTGGCCACTTTCTTTTTAATTATCAAGTTTTTTTACTTATCGTGCCACCTTTGGGATCAGTCTGGTTAATCGAGACTTGCACGTTAAGTTACGCTTATATTACACAAAGGTATGGAAAACCTAAGATGTTATATATTTCTAGAATTTTTTTTTGATTTTCTATTTGTAGGGAGACACATCCCCACTGCTTCTAATAGTAGCCATCACTGTTAACTTTTAAGTTTTCCTCCTATTGGCAACGCAACAAATTGTTAATCGTTTTTCTGCAAAGTGAATGTTGTGCAAAAATTTTAAATCTAAATCTAGCTGTAAATCTACCAAGAGTTTTGTTTTTGACATGAAAGGTGCTGGGTCTTGAAACTCTCGGGCTGATTTGATTTTTTGAAGGCTGCGCCTCATAGTTTGAAAAACACTGCTCTAAACAAGGTTCAAATACGTAATAAAACAGAAATCATTCTGATGCAGAACAGATAAATAACGCAAGTTTTCAAGTTTAATCAAGTGAGTAAGATAGAGAGTATTTACGGACATTGTTCCAATGAGCATTTGCTCCGATAGTCAAAGGACATGAAAATTGCCTAAACCCGCTTGGATTCCTTAGTGCTAATTTCATAGCATCAGTAAACCCGAGTCAATTTAATTAATATCTGATACTCCCATAAAGAAGAGTTACCATTTGAAATAATTTTATTTTAATAAGATATGAGAATTTTTAAATATGTAGGAGGTTTATTTGCAGAAAAATGAGTAAGATATAAAAAAGGGTTGGTATATTATCTAGTTTCCGCTTCCGCTTCGTAATTTTATTATTTGAATTATAGAAGTGGAAAGACAGTTCAACTGCAGTGCAGAAGACGCCCACTTTAATCTCTATTGATTATTTTAAATTGTACATCAAGAGTGCATTCGCAGAAAACACCCCCGCATTTTGATTGATCCATGTGGGTGCATAGAATGAACAAATACGAAATGGTTTTACCAAAAGTGGATGTCAATCTTGAAAGGAAAAGGTTTCAGTTTATTTTTAATAAGCAGATTTTCATAATTTCCTTAAAATAATTGTTAAAAAATACAACAAAAAACTACAATTTAAAAGAAATTTCCAGTTTGAATTATACCTATAGGGTGATTCAAACTCATGGTACTGTTTAATTCCACTTTCTGATTTTTTACTTATGGCCAAAAAGAATAGAAATTTTTTCTTGCAGCCTCTTTAAAAATTTTAACGTTTGTACAATAATTATATGACATTTTGTGATTTTCATATCGCTTGTAAAAGTAATGCATGTAATTGATTATCAATATCACTAGTATGTAATTTATCATTTCGGTAAATATAAAAAAATTACATTTTCTAAACTAACCACATTTTATCAAATTTGTGGCTTCCTGTTTGTATCTTTGTAATGTATACAATAAGTTAGAGTTTGTTGCTCAATATATTACTATTTCATAATACATTGTATACTTTATGTTGTACGAAATAGCTGTTGACATTTATAAATAGCTTGATAATGATCTAAATTCAATATTCACCTATGGTCAACAAATTAGCAAATTACTAATGTATGTACTTACAATTAGTTAATTACCCACAAATACACGATATGTCAATAACCTGATTTCATAATATTAAAAGATTTGCTTTCAATCATTTCTACCCGAGATGCAATAAAACCTTTTTCTCAAAAAAATGGTTTCGAAATTCAAACTTGGAAACTCTTAGAATCATAATTAAAAGTAGAGTTAGGAGTTAAGATTAAAATCAAAACTTATCAAGTTTCAAATTGATAATCGAAAATCTTTGTTGGGTTCATTCATAAAACAAGAAATAAAATGCCTCAGTCGGTACAGTCTGGAAAATTACTTACTTACACTTCACAGAGACTTTTTTGGGAATGTAAAAGCTTGCCTCTAAATAATATTTTTAGTAATGACGTGCTAATGTCTTCTTTTAATGAGTAATTGTACAAAATTTACCTTAAGCTTGTTTTGCCCAAAAATCATAGAAAACATTAGTGCTATTTAGGTAAGCTCCATTATGTGGAAACTCAACGCAACGCATCTACATAAATCAAAATCTAGAAATTCTGTAACTAACACAAAATGTTACAAGATCGATGTCAATTAATAAAAGGCACGAATGAGAGCAATACTTGAAAATGAAGCAAACGTTTGTATTGTATAGCATTTTATCCGAGTGACATTTTACACATAAAAAATCTGGTATCAGCATCTTATAGCATCTCTAGAGCAAGAGATGGCAATACAACTTTGGGCTAAGGTTCAATGTAAAAGTTTTTTTCGGGCACAAAAGTCTGACTATCAAATCTTAACTTAAGATACTTTCCATTTGGCAAAAAAAAACATTCAATCAGTTAGTACTTTGGTGTGCAAGATAATGAAACTAGAAAACTCTCCCTATATCCTTGACAGTTTGTGGTTACTGTAATAAACTTAAAAGAGCGAACCAGAATTTTGATACACCAAACCTCTCTTCACAAATACCTGGATTGGCTGGTTTCTGAAGTGCTCAAGTTAGAAAATCATCCAACTTATATGGCATTGGTTGAGGAAAAAAGAATTTTGATTAAAAGACAACGTTCTTTAGAGTTTACAAAAATTCTAAAACTTTCTATTTAATAACAAGGAAACAAAACATCTTTTAATGCTTTTCGAGTAAAACATTATGTCAACAAGTGTTTGCACGATACGAACAAATTTTGGCATAACGTGAAACAAGTGTGGATAACTCTAAAGCATCAAAATTGACATTAAGGTCAAGACATCAATAACAGAAACTTATCTGAGATCCTCACGAATACTCATTTCTTATTTCTCAACTGTTTCAATTTTTACGAAATTTCTATTACAGACTATGGACTGGTTTTTGGTGAAAACGTGCGAGATTTTCTTGCTAGGTTTCAAAGGTCATATAATTTCCCATCTTTGATATCTGTAACTACTGCAAGTAAGCATCGAGGAGAAATATTAGATCTATCGATTGCACGTAATTTCACTTTCAAATTTTGGGCAATTGAGAAAGGTACGCCTTAACTTTCTTTTCTTTTCACTGCTTTAGTTCTATTAGAAATTGACTGGTCTTGAAATATGATGTTTCTGTGTTCATACTTTGGTGGCATGTTCTAAACATACTGACGTTTTTGTCATCTAACACATGGGCTGAAAAGTCCCAGGCCTAACAAAGAAAACACGGTTTTTTTTGTTCAAAATTAGCTTTATTCATCAACGTAATTTCCATCAAGAACAACGCAATCATTCCAGCGCCGCTCTAACATTTCAATACCACTTTTGTAGAACGATTTATCTTTTGCCTCAAAATAGGACTCAGTTTCAGCGATAACCTCTTCATTCGAGCGAAATTTCTTACCGGCAAGCATTTTTTTTAGGTCTGCGAACAGCCAGTAGTCGCTGGGAGCCAAATCTGGCGAATACGGTGGATGTGGGAGCAATTCGAAGTTCAATTCATGTAGTTCTGCCATTGTTTTGATTGACTTGTGACACGGTGCGTTGTCTTGATGAAACAAAATTTTTTTCTTTGCCATATGCGGTCGTGTCTTTGCAATTTCGGCCTTCAAACGCTCCAATAACGCTATATAATATTCACTGTTGATGGTATTTTCCTTCTCAAGATAGTCGATGAATATTACACCACGCACATCCCAAAATACCCAGGCCATAACCTTTCCAGCCGATTGTTGTGCTTTCGGTCGCTTTGGACGAGGTTCACCAGTTGCTGTCCACTCAGATGACGATCGTTTTGATTTCGGAGTGAAGTGATGGATCCATGTTTCATCCATTGTCACATATCGACGCAAAAATTCCGGTTTGTTACGTTTAAACATGGCCAAACACTGCTCAGAAACATCAACAGGTTCTTGTTTTTGGTGAACAGCGAGCAAACGCGGCACCCACTTTGAGCAGAGCTTTCTCATAGTCAAATGCTCATGCAATATAAAGCCAACACGTTCTTTTGATATCTTTACAATGTCAGCTAACTCACGCAACTTCACTTTTCGATCATTCAAAACGATTTTGTGGATTTTTTTGATGTTTTCTGGTGTCACCGCCTCATTTGGACGTCCATTGCGTTCTGCATCATCGGTGTCGCTACGACCACGTTTGAAGTCAGCAAACCAACGTTTTATTGTTGTTTCTGATGGAGCGGAGTCCCCATAACACTTGTCAAGCCATTGCTTCGCTTGAACGGTATTTTTTCCCATCAAGAAGCAGTGTAAAATTAAAACACGAAATTGTTTTTGATCCATTGTTTTGAAAATAACAAAAGTAACGTCACTCTTAGCACAATAACTCACAAAATAATTAATAAAATATCATAAAATTTTAACAGCTGTCTTTTGAAGGTTAGTACTAACTGAAAGAGCGGTGAATGCCATAGAACTAGCGCCATCTATTTGTTAGGCCTGGGACTTTTCAGCCCATGTATTACTATTAGAACATCTTCCAAAACTTCATTTTTCTTTAACAATTTCAACAGTTGCATGCTTGATGCTCTCCTTGTTAATTTCATCTGTAATATCACCAGAATTACTATCCCTTCTGTACCCAAGATCTTCCCCAAATTTTTTTGAACACTTACACTTTCAACCTCGAGAAGAATCGAAACATTAGCAATAGCCAATTCTCATAAAGCTGCTATTAGCTATCGTTAACATTCATGCCGCTAAGGTTTTTCCATGTCTTGATTGATACGTTTAGGAAATCCTTGTGAATGAAATTGGTGCAGTTTTTCATATCTTTCATTATGCAGCAAATATCTTGGATTGTCTTGTTGCTGAAGTCGTTTCCGAGTAATAAGTATATTTAAAAGATGGTATGCTAAGCCCTCAGCTATTTTAGTTTGTAGAGTCCACAAAAGTACAAACTATTTAATCTATTCAGTTTCACCACAAATATCTTTCAACGTTTCTATTGTTTTCTGGCAAGGCGCGCATAATCTCAAGTAATCCATTACTAATTCTTTGAATAAATAAAAGTTATTGTCGTCATTCTTATTGAAGCTTCTATCTAGATGAGACTACGCATATTCTCTAAACAAGTCAAAACAGTCACAAACACAAAAAACAAATCGTAAACAACAATTTTGCGATATTGCACTTTTAAAAGTCGTAGGTTGTAGTGCAGGGAGATTTAGGTAACCAGCTGCAATACCAGTCACGCTTCCAGGCCCAACGGGCGTCCATACCTAATTGTCATCGGACCAAACTTTGGGGGTCACTGGGCGACTATTTGGGCCTTGCTTACTCGTTGCAGCTATCACCTAACATCAATTATCATTTTCTAGTTAAATTAATGACACAAGCTCCGCAAACATTAATCGTACTGTTGGAAAGCCTGAAGGAAAGACTAACTATGTGTAGTTGTCCTGTCTTGATGTAACTACTCGAAGATCACACCACAGAGCTGAAGAGGTACACGAGAAAAAACGATAAGAAACAAGAGATAATTACACTTGCACAAATACTCTGACAATGGACTTCACTGATCAAATGTTTTTATCAATTACATTAATTGGTTGGTAGAAATAATTTTCAGTTGTTTCTATGACAAAGATTTTCTTAGAATTGCGGAGTAGAACGGAACGAAAATTTTATTGTGAAAATCGAAATAATAAATGTATTAGGCGTTGATTTTGCAGGGAGGGCATCGTCACGGTGCCCTCCTTGTAACGACCGCCCCTGAGAGTTGAATTTTTCTTGATTTTACTCTCTAATACAATACTATTCGTATCAACAAATTGCATATTTGAATCTACAAAATTGCTAACGTAAGGAATTTACTTCTTATAACTACAAGAATTCAATGTTCTGTTATTTTAATCAATTTTTGTGTATTACAAACGAAAAGATCATGAACATCTTTTAGGTAAAAATTATAAACTTAAAAAAACATTTTTTACTTATGTTGGTTCATGTATTAAATATCAAAGTTTGTTTCCTTGCATTTAATATTTAAATTTGAAATTTCAAGTAAGTACTGATAATATTTTCCTGTTAATTACGATAGCAAACAGAAATTCTATCCTTTCATCTTATCAATCGTCTCTTGTATTGTTTCAAGGACAAATAATAATGACAATAAATGGAACTTCCACGATTATTGTCCATTTATCAGTGACTCAGATGTTGTATCATCATTGTTAAGAAGGAAGTGGTCATTCAAAATGCCTCGAACAGAAATCTACTTGGGATAAGTCAATTTACATTAAAGATAATATTATTCCTAGTAAAATTAACAAGAAATTAAAAATAATTTCTTAATTTCAAGCAAAAAAATGTGTCATACTTTAACAAAAAATATTTCGCTTTTTTTGAGTACTTAAAACAATTAAGAAGAATTAAATAAAGGGTATAATTTAAAGCCGACTTATTAACTAATTACTATAGCACCAAAAGTTCTAAAATAGAATTTGAAAGAAATTTCTTAATGTAATAAAAGCGTATCATCATTAGCATTGTGGACTAATCGTTTGAAAGTTCATTCCCCTAACGAATTAAAAAAAAAACTTTTTTTTGGCAAATCTTTAAAAAAACTAGTCATGTGTGTATGTCATAAGTAGTTTATAATATTACTATGAATCTCGTCTTAAAAAAAAAGTTATTTATTAATGTTTTTTCTAGACAAGACTAATTTTTATTATGGAATATTTTGTTGTGACATTTGCAAACATATGCTTTCTAATTATAACTATATAAATTTGAAAGTTATGAAAATAAAATAAATTTGAGAAATATTTAAGGGCATGCGCATCCCTCAACCAATGAGAGGACGCTCAAGCCTTTTGCAACAATTGAAACCAACAATCAAAACAAAAAGAATGTGCAAAATTTGTAATTTTAATTATTAATTATAATAACAGCCTGTAACTTTTAAAAATTTAAACACCAAAATGATTCACGACTTGTTTTGTAATGGAAATTGGCATAAACAAAATGAAACAAAACAATAGAATTCAAAACACGCTTAAATTTTCTATTATTAAAAATATAAAATAAAACAAATCTATCTTTGAAATAAGGTTAGGTTAGTGTACAAAAGATGAATGATACTTACATCTTCGTTTTCAAATTGTTTAATGTTGTCGAAAAGATCGTCGTCAACCCATAGAAGTTTTAACTTTTTAATTTCTTTTTTTAAAGATTCAACTTCTTCATTATACGTTTGTATTTTTATAAATGAATATATAGATAAAACAAACGAAGAAATTAAAATAATCAATAACGGTAATGTCAACAACCAAATTTTAAAATTCGATTTAGGCGTTTTTGAATAATTTTCATTTTCCAAAAAACAACGGGTTTCCTTTGGCATAAAATGAGATTTGATATTATTTGAAACCATTTTTATAACAAAATGTCTTATAAAAATCTTTTTAAAAAATGTTGTCACTTTTATAACGTATAAACTATAAACTTTTAAGATGCAACTATCACACTATCATTTTCATATTCTTACCGCGCGATCTCGAATCTAACTGAAGAAGATCAGACACGAACTGAATATTTGTAATAGGTCGCACTGGTTTTTCTTATGAACGGCGCCTAAGTTTCCAAGTTACCGTTTATTTATTTACTTACTTAATCACTTTTAAAGTTGTTTACATTGCGCATATTTTGTTTTGTCGAGTACGAAAACTAACAAATTTTGTTTAAATTTTCTAGCCAATTATTATTGTATGTTATCTTAATTATAAATACATTTTAAGTTGTTGTTTACTAATTTTTGTTATTTGTATTTCCTAGAATCTAAATACAAATTATTTTTATGCAATAATATAAAACCAGGACATATTCTATCTGTCAACACTAGACACTAAAAATATCCCCCATTTACACTTTGAAATCTTACAAATGTATTTTAATGCATTTATTGCTTGCTCATTGTAATAAAAATAACAGTAACGTGGGCCAAATCTTTTTATATTTTTGTTAAATATATCGAATTCAAAATGATCAGTTTAATTGTTTCTTTTAAACGTCGATATAGAACAAAACCGCAAAATATTGTTTTGTATAAAATGAAGTAATAACTATGATGTTCAGATTTTTCATTCATTCAATTTAATTTGCTCTAACATAAAATGTAAACGTTTTATATGACGTGACATAAGAAAAAAACAAATGCTACTAAAAACACATGATTAATTGCATTACTCGTATTGTTAATTATATAATTTAAGGGTGCATCAACTAGAAAGTCTTTGCACATTCGCTTCAGATTGTTACATTTCAACTGTCAATTCCGACAAAAAACTTGACGTCTTAATCATTAATAGCGAATATGGAACAACTTAATGAAGATAGTTGCAGAAGATTGACCGGTGAATTTTATATGAAACATGGTGAACATGGAAAACTATTTACTATCATACATCTTGCAGCAATAAGAATTCAACGGACGATGATCTATGATATTTTTAAGAGAATTGAATATGAAGTGGCGGAAAAGTTATTAGGTTGACAAGAAAAAAAGAGAAAGAACTGACTTATTACCATAATCAAATATACAGAGAAGAAACTAAATAAAGACAATGGAACTTCAAAACTCACGCATTGTTTGGATGCTACAAAAATACAGAGGTTTTGGTATCAATTAAAGCAAAAAAGCATATGCAAATAGGTAAGAAGTGGAAAATTTGGAGCAATTGCAAACCCTAATTAAAGTAAAAAACTCGACAACTTCACAGCAAAACACTTGAAAACATCGATGACTAAAATGTATGTCAAAATTAGGTCATAAATCTTGTCCTTAGCCTTAACTCTGCTCTCGTATTGCCTAGGTCATTAAAAATGATCTTTATAGTTTATGAATAATCAAAAAATTAACTTCATGTGAAGTTAGCAGACAATTCATTTTTTGTCAAAAGCAATTTTAGACACTCAGAAATCTCTCAGGAACAGATCAATGATTTACTGGTTTCTTCATAAGAATTCCTATTTCTGAAAGTTAGTCTTCTTTTGAAGGACATCTATTTTCAATCTTACCGTCATCCAACTACTAGCAGTATGTATAGAATTTGGATCTGAAATCTGCAGAAACAGCTACGGTTGCATTTTCCTCATAGTATGCCTTGTATCGAAGTAAAATAAATTGTATTTTGCAATATCTTTGATTAAGTTGAGCAGCTTTTTCCATTTGCTGTGATAACACGAAATGTCAAATAAATATATATGGTATGTCACTTTGTATCCCTAAGTTTCGTTTGGTATGACGTGGTGGCCAATTGCTCACCAAGTAAGAACAGTAAAGCCGTTTCCAACTCAGATTCAACAAGATTTTTGCAAAGAATTTCATCGTAATGTTAACTGCTTCTGCTAACAGCATTCGGGCAATTCTAAAACAGTTTAGTAAAAAATGCTATGACCAGCTATCAGGCTGAAATTCAATCTTTGATATAATTCTATCTGTAACTTGTAAGACTAAAACTAGGACTATTTTGGAACATCCTGTCAAATCGTAAACAATGTCGACTTTGCTCCAATCGACAATCCGTATTGCGTCTAACAAAAAAGTATTAAGATACGATTGGTCTAAAACTGATAAAATGAAATTCGAACGAAAAAAACCGAATCTGAAACCATTAAGACTAGAAGGCTGAGATGACGTTTAGATTGCAAGATTTTTATTTGTTAAAGCACATCGCTACTGTTTTATTGTTTCAATCAAGAGCAGTGATTAAACAGTCTGATTAAAGAAATATTAAGATATCATAAGACTAAAATGGGTAATAACGGAATTAGAACAAATTTAGTCAGTGTTGTCCATCAAGTACTAAATTTAATCAAAACCTACTACTCGGTTTTTTTCAATCGAACGTAGAATGAACGCAATAAATTCTATCCTTCTGTTCTAATTTCATCATGATCAATTTTAGACATATGGTATTTCCCTACTCGTTTATCCAATAGAATTTAGCGCTTTTATTTAACAGATGAAAGTTGACGTTGTTTTCAGTTTGACAAAATATTTTAATTAAATTCTCAAAGTGAAGGAACACTTGATTTCAGCTTGATAACCGTTAAACGGAGCAGACTACGTTTTTTTCGTTTCTAACTCAGCTATTAATCAATTTTATATCAATGGTGCCTTATACATTTTGTTAGATATATTGATGAAACATGAAAAGTAAGAAGTTGACGATACATCATCTTCTGTCTATGGAGGATAGAGAAGTTATAAGATTTAGTGCACATAATTTAGCAGAGATATTGAGATGGAGCTAGTACTAGAAAAAAAAGAAGAAAAACGAAAAGCTTACTGTGGTGAGCATACTAGAAGAGGTACAACCTAAAAAAGGAAAGGTTTTGCTGTAATAACAAAAACTCTTTTCCTACGTTGCAAAGAAGAGATGAACACCTAAAATCAACTTATGTTATTAAGCTTCGTTTGGTATGACGTGGTGGCCAATTGCTCACCAAGTAAGAACAGTAAAGCCGTTTCTAACTGAGATTCAACAAGATTTTTGTAAAGAATTTCATCGTAATGTTAACTGCTTCTGCTAACAGCATTCGGGCAATTCTAAAATAGTTTAGTAAAAAATGCTATGACCAGCGCTGCATGCCGAATAAAAATAAAAAACTTTAATTTCAAGACTGAGAAGTTTCTCCGATCTCAAGATCAATTGAAAAGTAAATTTTCTTGTTTTCGCTTTATTATTGTATATAAAATCTCAGGTTTTATTTACCAGAAATAATTTTGCCTTTTGGTAACCAGCTAGAAGAGGCTCATAGGAGACCAACACAGTAAGAATGATCCTGTAGCATCTCTGTTGCCTACTAGATTTTGTTACGAATAGATAGAAAAATTTGTTATAAAATTCTCCAAGCATACAAAGTCTAAGGTTTTTGATGAAGAAAACACTTACGTGATTATAATCTACAGATTGTCTCTGAAATGAAAGATACAGATAAACTAATGCATTGTTTTCAATATAAAGTGCCTAAGTTGAATACCTCTCTAAATTATTGTTACTACTGCTAAATCAAGTTGGTGTTTAGCTCTTTTAAGAAGGTTAATGATGAAAGCAGCCCGAGACATGTTCGTGTGTAGTTCCCTTAAGAAAGTTAATAGAGGGTGAGCCCCGACCTTGTACCACCGCAAGCTATCTGTTGAAAAACAGTGTCAAAGTAAATGCCCTTTTAAGTCCCAGTCGCCGATGGTTAAAGTCTGTGTATAGATTTCCTTAACAAGGTTAATAGAAGGCAAAACTTGAGCCCCGTTCCTAAATATCTAAAAGAAATCTCGATTGGCAGCTACATCAGTTTTTACACCAAGAGGGTTGAAAGAGAAGTCCGAACAAAGCCAGCATGCACATGTAAGGAGGGCCCAGAGATAGCACAGCAAAGCTAGGACGAGCTCTGGCATGTTAAGATATCGTAAAGTTTTGTTTTGCTCAAAAACAATGCGGAATACAAAAAGCCATGTCTCTACTAAATTTGGTGTAGATCGCAAAAATAACAGAGTTATCTATTCTTTCGAGAATATTTAATCTCATTCTCTAAATTTGAATAATAGTAAAAGCCATCTGGAAATAAAAAACCTGCATAAAACTTTGGCCTCCAGTGAAACACAAATTCACGTCACAATCACTTTGATTCGGAAATATTTATTTAACGGTTTGTGATAAGTTAAAGAGCTAGGTCTGCATTTTAAAGACCCGTGGCTCAAATACCCGGATGGTTTTCCTTAGTAGTATAAGTGAATAGTGGAACAGTAGTTTGCAGTTCTTATCACACCTTTACCTTTATCCTTCTCAAGATTTCCATTTTGGATAAAAGAATGAAACACAATACTCTTCCTTTTTTTCTGGCTCACTCTGTATTATGGTAAATTGTAAAAAAAAATTGTAACTCGGATTTTATTGAACGTTGTTAATCTATTTAGAATTAGTTTTATTGCTTGTCGTTGCTTTTTGTACTTTTTGAGTCACCTTGTATATTGATTTTATTGAGGATATTAATAAATTTTTTTGGGCTTCAAAATTTATTAGTAGACATGATTAGTTAAAGATTGTGCAAGAATAAAATAACGAAGTCATCTTTGACTACAAGTTACTCTGGGTTAAGGTGTTTCTCAAAACATCAGTTTTAGTTATTTCTATCGATTGTTATGATGAATTCAAAACAATATGTGCTTTGCAAAAATATCTTGCGCAAGCGAATTGACAATCGAGAAATGACTGGATATTTCTAAATCCGCTATTGCAAATGTTCTAAGTAATTTTCATAAACAATTGGCAATAAATCAAAAACCTAGTTCTGGTAGAATACCACGTCTAAGTTGCAAAAGGACAGAAAAGAAAGCTATTAAGCAAAATTCAAACGAATCAGTGAGAGATGGGCAAGAAAAGTTGGAACATCTTCGTTTTATGTTCAAAAGATAAAAATACAAAATGAATTTAAGATAAAAAGTAAAACAAGAAGCAAGAAAACTGTATATTAGATTTTTAACAAAATTTGATTGATGATGAAACCTACGTCAAAACTGATTTTCAACATCTCCCTGGCCAAGTTGCACATAAGTGTAAACAAAAGAAAATGTCAACATTTAGTGGAAAATTCCTAGTTTGGACGTGTGGTAAACTCAATAAAAGCAAAAGAACTATTAACAAAGAATTTAAAAAAATGTTGGAAGAAACGTTTCGAGACTCAAAGTTTCAAATCTCCTTTGGCGTGATTTAGCTGCAGTTTATTATACCAACATCATAGAGTGGTACCAAACAAATGGAATTACTTTTGTGCCTAAGATAGTAAGTCGCCCAATTGGCCAAAAGGAAAAATATTGGTCTCAGGTGAAGCAAAGATTACGAAAATGAAAAGAAAAAGTCAAAGATCTTAGTGACTTTTACAAAAAGTAAAATACTTCTGACACAGGAAAATTTAATGTGTAGGGTAAAAAGTAAAAGTTTTATTGGATGAAAATTTTCAGAAGATGATTTAAAAATGCAAAAGGTTTCAAAAGAAGCTTCAAGTGCTTCACATTTTGTATACCTTTAAACGCGTATATTGCATTCCTTAATTTTTGTTGCGATTGAAGTTAAATTTTACATTGTATTCAGGCATGGGTCTTTGAAATGGATACTTGTCTAGCAAAAACCTTAGTAAACGTAATGTGTCTGTATTATATTTTGGGATTCAGAAAGACTGCTAATGTGCAGATGTCGATGATTTTTGACATTTAATCTATGGCTATTGCTGCACACTTGTAGGTTAAAGAATACATACCATCACATAAAAATCTTCAAATTCTCTAGATATGTGAAATTTACAAATATCGTCTGACGTGAAATACTGAAACTCTAACATAAATATTTGTTTAAGCTTTGGTATGTACAGAAATACAAAATAAATGAGATGACGTCAATAATTCCCATGCATTAGTTCAATGAAGTACCGTTTGAGTATCTTTCTTTGGTCAATTTAAATCATTATAAATATTTATGAACAGTTTTGTACAAAATATAACTTGTTATTGTTTCATAGGACTTACTATCACTGTTGGAATTATTTCTTTCTGATACTGTATTTTCTTTGGTTATGTTAACATTTCCGTTTCCCAGAAGATCAAAGGAAATAGAATTGTTTATTTTGTTGAAATAACACATGCATTTAGTGATAGAGAGATATAAATAGAAAATTACTCAACCATTTACCTTATCTAAGATTACACAACTTGTAGAAAATTATAATTGAATAATTTGTTCGCTCATCAAATGTTTGTATAATATAAAATTCTTTAATTTTCTTCGGTGGAATTTTTTTATCTTTTTGAGCAGGAATATTTCATATAGGAAATTCTATGAAATTTTCACTGATAAACTAAAGAGATTGATTTTTGGTAACCGAATGAATATTTTATCAAAAGGAAAGTATGCGTGGTCAATTTCTCTCGGTTATGGAGTAGCGAACAACTTACATACAAAGTAAGATACTCTACGTGGAAATTCATATAAATTCTAAAACTGTAAGAATCATCTTGTTAATAAATAAAATGAAATATTTTTGTTGCTCAAGGTTACTTTAAAGGCATTATTTCCCAAATGGTAAATAATATAAAAACAATTATAAAGTAAACGTTATTGTTTTGTTTATCATCATCATTTTTGTCAAACAAATAAATTCTTTTATTTCATCAAAAGTGACGTATGCACTATACATTCTATTAAGTGCTTCTAATTCCGTTCATTTTATTAATTTTTAAATTTTTTCACGCCTTAGAATATGAGGGTTTGCTTATTAGCTTTAGTGTTGTTTCTGTCATTACCTAAAACTTTCGAATCAGTTTGTTTATGCTAGTAAAGAAAATCAATTTTTTGCACCACCATTAGTTCTAGTGATTTCTAACTAATTTTACAAAAAGCCCAAATTCTCAATTGCACTAATAAAAAAACCATACTATAACTATGAAAACATCAAAGTTGCTTGCAAAAAGAGGAATAGTCACCCTGAACGCAAACATCCTGTATATGGATTTTGTTCAGTTGTGTAAATTACACTAGAAGAGGACAAACGTCTTACCATATTTAAGTCTGATATATTAAGCAGTTCTAAAAGTATTCCAAAAAGATTGTTTGTTAATGAATCTTCAACACCCTGTATCACAAACAATTTATAAATTTTATAAAATCCTGCAAAGTATTGAAAACACACAAAGTTTTGAGTTATCTGAAAAAATGTATAAAGATTTCTGTTATAAAGAAGATATTCTAAGTAAAAATAAAGTGTTAGTGCGATCGAAAAGCAGATGTAGTAATTCAGGAAGCAATGAGGAAATTGATAATATTTCACACGTGTACTCGAGAGTGTTACATGAGCGAAGCTCAATAAAATTACGAGATATTTTAAACGTGAAAGTGTAGCTTCGCTTTAAAACAACTTAAAATAATTTTAACTAAAGATCTAATACCAATTCTTTGAGAGTATCAATTGAAAAATACATACATAGAGATAAATTCTTCATCCTTACATGGCCAATCCTTTGTAATTAGGAATCTATCTAAGCCTTTTTTCCCTTGTTGTATTGTAATTTAGCAGACAATAATAAAACGCGAGTGCACAGATATTGTTAAATCACAACTAAGGTAGAAGTGAAACATTTAGGATTTATTTAAAAGAAGCCTTAACCTCACTTATCTTGGCTGTGTCTCTGTATGCGTTTTCGGAATAATTATGCATAGTGGATTTACCATAAGATATAAGTTTTGTGCAATAAATTTTATGTTTTTCGGTGCATAGTAATTTTTTTTTTAAATATCTATATATCCAAGTAAATTTCTTTCCTTCGATCCTAAAGACCTCTAGTATAAATTCTGAATATATTTGAATCATTTTCACTAGGTATCCTCAGGACTAGAGTGTCTTAATATTGATTTCACGTTTGTTTGTCCAAGAAGAGAGACAAAAATATACGTTAGTTCTCGATTGGTAGAAAAAGGAATTTAACAGCAAATTCTCCTGTCCTTTACACCCACGATGCTAACATATATTTTTGTTTCTCTTATTTTAAAAATATTTCTCTACCCATTAAAATATCAAAAACAGTATCAATGAAGGGGTATTCTACTCATGGCATACCTCCAAATCATCTTGGATTCTTGTTACTGTGTCGAAATGTTCCTGCTCAGTTTCCCTAGTTTGTTGTATTTTTTATAAGGTTATACAGAGTAGCTCTGAAATGGTTGAGCAAACTTTGATATTAGTCTAAGCTTACCAAAATAAAAAAAAAAGGTTATATAAACAAGTGTCTGAGAATGTCCCCTTTCGGAGTTATATATGAACAGCTGCAAAAAATAACAAATATTTCATATATTTATATTCGAAAAACAGACATTTCCAGACACATCTTCATATTAGAAACTTCTTTCTTTGTTTTGGTAAGGTTAAGCTAATAATTAGAAAGTTTGGCCAACCGTATCAAAACTATCACTCTAGATTTAAGAACTATCAAAGAAGTGAAGATCCTAATTTTTCTAAACAATTATCTGGACATAAAATCGAATACTATGGAGATCAGTCCGTCATGGTATTCTAAGAAGGAACTAGCATCCGTAGACTCAACAGCCATAACATCAACAGATTGCATTCTGTACAGTATACATGGTACAAGTGCATTTTTCGCCCATCATCCTTATTGTCAAAACATTTTTTTACCAACATACACCCACGCCATTGTATGGCGAATGCAGAAGAAAATGTTGCTACACTAGAAATGCACATACATGTGCAGACCTATCGCTTTTACACCAACAAGATAGACGACATAACCACTTGTGGAATAAACACAATGCAGCAATCTCGTGCACTGCAAAATACCCTCTTGCAGCTGTATTGGAAGATAAGCATCAGTTAGACTGAGAAATATTCATTAACCAAGGATGCAAATACGAAACTGCCCTAGGGTTCACACATATCAAAGTCAAGTTGCAAGTCCGTCTGAAAGACAACACACGACAGCAACGGCCGAACCAATAGCCACTTGGTCACATCGAGAAGCTCCAACTATAAGTTATAATTATCTATTTTAGGATAGCAAGAAAAAACGGGGTAGCTCATTACGAAGCTGTACACCAGTATAAATCCATCATCAAGGAAGATAAAAGAAGAGCAAGGGGTAGAAAAGAGTCAAAAAAGGACAATATTGCAAAGCTCACATAACACCCTGTTAGGAGGGTCAAATACAGAACCACAATTCATTTGCATAGTTCTGGAGTTCACAATAAATCTAATCCAAGAAGACTTCAGTTCAATATAACAAACCAAGAAGTCTAGAAGTCCAACTTCTAATGCACCATATCAATCAGCCAAAAGGGTCCAATAACAAGAAGCATCCTATCAAATTATTTCCCGGCTTCATGACGGAAGAAGAAATTGACCAACGGCCAACGACCAACAGCAATCACTTCCATTAGTTATTTTAAAAGATAATTAAAGAAAAATTAAACATTTTCCTTCTGTCCTATAGGTAACTTAAGGTTACAAAAGATTCAAATGAATTTATAATGCTCAAGATGAAACAATCCCGATTGACTTATCAGTCGATTTTATGCCCAAGTTTTGCTCTCTAAGTCTCTTGTTGTTTACTTTGTTATTTCAACTTGTAATAGCGTATCTTAACTGTAGTCTTTTCTTCCATCAAGAGTGTTATCATATAGGTTATATTTTTGGTTATCGGATAAAACTAAGTAGCATATTAAGAATTACATTTATTCAACAAATATATGGTAGATTGGTCAGAAGTACATTTTACAAGTTAAGAACTTAAGTATAATATATTCAAGCAAAGATACAATGTCTAAAATAATAATAATAAAAGAAAAACAACAAAAGTACTTACTCATTAGAGGCCTTAATCTTGTTGGTGTTCACTATAAGACACGTAACTTAGATCCCGTACTTAATCAAATGCTTAAGTTAATGGTACGATTAGCTGGTCTAATTGGACAATTTTGAATCAATATTTGAATTTTACTACGTCTGATGGGTTGATTGTCTGATGAACTTGAGCATTTGATTAAGTATGTTGTATGCCCCAAACGTTACGCTAGTGAGATGACTGTACATATGAGAGCACAAGGAAGATCTAAACTGCATATCCGAAAGAAAAATGCAGTAAATAGTTTCAGAGGTAAACAGTTTCATCAACCACAAAAGAAGGCAGACTCACGCAAAAAATAGTTTCTGCAATAAAACAGAATCAGGTTCGTGATTTTTGGAATTCTAAAACGAGAGACATATAAGTATCTATAAGTCACGTACTGTTCTCGATCAGTGAATGAGGCTTTTAATAGCGTGCCGACATTCTTGTGTTTGAACTTACAGAAGACAATCTAAATAAAAAAATAACAAACACTGAAGACATTACAAGAATAAGGTTGTAAATTCCGGAAAATGAAAGCGTTTAACTTCACTTTTAAAATACGAAATTATCTAAAACTATGAATTAACATTTGGTTAATTGAACATGCTTCATCGCCAATCAAAAATTCTATTTTTTAGTATGACGTCAGAAAGACGTCTATTTCGTCATTAATAACATCTTTTTCGCATCTTGATGTGACGTGTTTGAGCTGTGACATTTGTGGCGTAACTAACTGACGTGAACTAGACATCATTCTGTTTGCGGGACATTGTTTAATATTTTGTAAGTTTCACAGCAGGAACCAAGACGATTTGTTTTTGTTTTCAGTGCGCAATACGTCATCAAAGCATGAATTCAGTTTTTTGATCTTGAAACGGTCCTCTTTTATGCTTGCCTGTGTATCAGAACAGTATTGAAGCTTTTGTGTAAACGCCACGGTGATGTGATGTAGTCGATTTTACATTCTTCCAGACAAACCATTTACAGTCGGTTTTTCTGCCCAAGACTTCCGCCTAAGTAAATGGTCTTAGTGCTCTAGAAGTGAATCCAGAGAATGTTCCATGTCTGACCACTGCAAGAGTGGTTAGTATCGATTTTCTTTTTATTTTTTCTTGATTTTAATTACAAACCTGAATTCTCTAGTGACTTGATCCAGCATTTTGTAGTTCTTCATCATTTAGGTTTAGAAGATGTAATCTTTCTGAACTTTTTTGTCTTGAGAATGGTAAACGAGATATTTTAAGGGCTTATTAGTTTATTGAAGTTTTACAACACTGTCATTCGTTTGTTTTTGACTGCTTTCTTTATTTCCAGATTAGTTCATTTACAAGTTTTTACAAAAAGGGAAACAAAACTTCTTTTACTAAATAGAATTTAGCATTTTGGAATAATACTCCACTTTTGTAGATGTGACAACAAAAACTTTAATTTTACTTTTTATTAATAATTCCACGGTGTTTTTTTACAGTTGAGGTTAGTTTTATATTTTACAAGCTTAGTTTATAACAGGGTAACTACGTTTAATGTAGTATTAGTCGCGCTTTGCAGATGGCGTTATTGTAATAAAAACGGTTTTTATTACTATTACTAAGGCCTTCATCAAAATAACAAATTTTTAACAAGAGAATTAAATTTTCACAAAAAATTAATTTTTTAATACACGTCTAGACGCTCAATATCAAAACAAAAATACACAATCACATACTTTGTTGCAATTTATAAACCTGTCGTTTTGCAGCTTTTTGTTGATGTCGTTTGTCATTTACATTTTTTTAGATAAAAAAGTATTTATGTCTTGGTAACTTAAAATTATTACAGTGGAGTGCAAATTCAACTCCTACGCGATCATTTAATAGCCCCATCTTGGCAAGTAAAAGTAATAAATTTTATGTACATATCCTAGAAGCAAACTTATTTTAATTTAAATTATTTTTAGTTTCTTCTATCTAAAGAATTCATTAAATTAAAACTAAGGAAATTGTTATCTTAAGTAAAATTTATTTTTAAAAAAGATACCGAGAATTACATTATGTGAATTCTTTGTTACCTTCATTGTGTTTATTAAAGATTAAATTAAATTTCCCGCAATAAATTCCACTTAAATTAATAGAAATGCATTGTACATCAAGGAATCTTTGGTATTTTCTTTGTTAGAATGATACAAACGTTACAAATAACAATCCTATCATGATAGGATTTTAGATGGAATTCCTTTAATATTTGTATTTGGCTGGTAATCTTTTGTATCAAAGTACAAATTTCAAGTAATAAAAAAAGAGTTCATTAAGGTTAAAGTTGAATTATTTTAAATCAGGAATTATGTAGTCCTTAGTAATTTAATGAAATTTAAATTGAGATCGTAATAACGAGAACATGAAAGGGAAAGGTTAAAACAGGGGAACACTTCAGTTTAAATTAAGTTTCGTTAAAATTAATTGCAGCAGTAGCAAAGACAAAAGGTAAATTTTAGAAACTTAAACGCCCTTTTTTCCGCTTCTGTAAATTACCTGTCTGTATTAGATCTGTTTTTAATTTCATCGCTTTATTTTTGCCCAGCGAACAGAAAGGCTTGTAAAGCAAATTAGTGTGTATTTTCAAAGACAACACAAGTTTAATCATGACCGTATGGATTAATGTTATTTGCTTACAACCACGGACTAAAAAGTTACGAAGATTTACCGTATCTAACTGGAAACAACAAGAACCGCCACTAACTAGCATTCTATCTAAAGTTGATGATCTGGAAAGGTCTTGCCTACCAAGAACCACAGAGTTTGTGATGAGGTGCGTCTTTTGGCATTCTTATTGTCTTACTAATTGATTTTCTAAGTTTCAGTTTTGTTTCTAAGTTAAGCAATAAGCACGGAGCAAATACCATGTGGGTAGCAGTCTCTCTGGAGGTAACCCAGATGCGTTGACCTTATTTTTACTGAAAACAGCTAATAGAAACATCTTAGCAATCACGATGGTAAGATGCAGATGTGACCATTTGCAAGTTGCTTTTTGGATTTTCTGGTCTGTTCTTGAAGACGGTACTGCGCTAGATCGATGCCTTAGTCATAAGATGGTGGTGCTTCTGTTGCAGCTGACGGTGGACCTGATGCTGTCGATTGCGTCTTCAACTTTTCTGAGTGTATTTCATTTACCAAGACTCTGAATAACATTGCAGCTTCATAGGTTCCTGCGTTTAGCTAGTAATTTGACAAATGTATCTACTTTAAAAGTGTTTCATGTGTGTGTAAAGCCATTCCAACAAGTTATAAAATTCACTGCAATGTACAAGGATAACAGTAGCCTGATAATCTCATTCAAATTGAATAGTGTTAACTATAAAAGCCCGATCGAGAGATCTTTGATTAGCTTTGAGCATTAAAAACAATTTTTTATTGGACAATCAATGTATAGCTCTTAATAAAAAGACGTTCGGAAGAGAACCAAAAATTGGCAGAATGTTAATTAGTGGCGAACTCGAACTCGATTTAAATGGTCAATGACAACTAACTTTGCTAATTACCAACACGTAAATTCAAATAAAGACTTCAGACAATAAAGAAGTTTTTTGAATACATAAATTACATGCAATATTTTAATCAATTCCTTATTATATTATGTAGTAATAAAATTAGTTGCAAAATCTAATATGGTGCAAAACGACGAAACGAAGAAAAGTTTGATAGCAGTTCTACGTACATGCATTTTCCACTCCAAGTACATTTTGAGAGAAAAGCATTTAAAAGTTTTTTAGACAGCTAAAGCTCCTATTAAAAGTTTCTAACTTTAGCTTTCTATACTATACGGTCACTATAGATCTGCTATGTAATTTGCTAAGGTAAAAATATCTGTTTCATGTGTTTGCCTTTCATTGTTATTATTTGCAGTCTATAGCAGAACTGAAATGAAAGGTTGAATTTTCATGTACGTAAAATCTTATTTTCGACTATTTTTAGATAAATAATCGACTGTTAATAGCACGCAATTAAGCTGAAGTACCTAATTTATTTTAATTAGAGCTGCTTTCTTGTAAGATTACCTTTTACAAAACAAGAAGCTCAAAACAACAGCCGTATCTGACTGTTATAAATTTTTAAACCAATTGAGGTTTTTCTGCATCACTGCTTTTATATTAATTTGCTTATGGTAGCTTCTCTAAGCGCTTGTTATGCTTACATTTAGGTAGAATCACAAAGATTGTGTGTATTAGAAAGATAGGTCATGCAGTATAAATTTGCCTAAAGCAGAACCAAAATTACTAAATAAGAAAACAAAGGAAAATAAGGTTTCTTTGAAACATTATAGGTTAAACGTTCACGTCAATATAATATGAAATTTAATTTTCTTAAATATAAACGAGGAAACTTTTCTTAATATCAATTTACAAGGAAATTTATGTTAAAATGATGCTTGTAAAATATTTAGGTTGGAACTAAAAAATTTATTTTGTAAAATTATTCAAAAGGAAAATATGCAATAACACATTCTGTACGTACTTAATTAAAGATAACGATAAAACAATCTTTTCTGATCGAGATAAATTTACTTAGAATTCTACTGGACAGTTAAGAAACACCTTCTTACGTATTGCGTATTTGGGAGTCATAAGCACCCAGCTGGACATCCTTTCCTCCAAGTGGCCCGCAGGACGTCCATGTCCCAAAAGAGAGCTAGACTAGTTTTCACGTTTTCCCTGTTTTCTGGGATTTTGCTCACAGAAACCGTCATTTTCGCCCAATAAACATTCTTTAAAATGATGAAATTTATCAAACCGTCCACCAGTCATCCAATATCCTATTGACAACGCGCCACTACCATCCACCATCTCTATAACTACAAATATTTCAGCCATCTTATTAGTCCACCATGAGAAGTTACCTCGACGCAACACCATCCCACTAAGCTAAAGAGGAAGAAGCTTTCTATAGTGACCCCTGGTTGAAGTCATTTGCGTTTTATATCTCTGAAGAACAGTGTCACTATTAATATCAATAGTTCATCAAGTTGATACAGCATTGAGAAATGTCATCTAAAACTGAAAATCTGAGTTTTCTCTTTGAAGAAAGTTACAAAGTTGCCGAAATTGACAAACTGATTACAGATTTACAAACATTTGAAATTGACTTTTATTGGTTTTCTAATAATATTTAACATTGGTTTCTCTAGATTGTTGTTTGATATTCTCTTATTTCCCTTGTTTCTATTATTTACTGCGTTGTGCATCTGAGCATAAATCTCGATAGATAATAACGGACAAAATTCAGTAAACGACACTGTTAACCAGCTAATTTCAGTGGGATGTCAAACTCAGAAGGCACCGGCCGTCGATTGTATTCCCAAAAGCACTTCTTATAACACAAGGGTATGTTAAGAATATGATGAGACTAAGGAAAAACGGTTTTGAATTAAATACACACAGAATCAACTCAAATTCTTTAAATATAACTTACCTTTCGAAATGATTTCGTCTAATGTCCACACAAGTTATATTGCAAGACACGCATAACAATCTAAGATTCATAAAGATATAAACATAACAAATATTAACAATTAAACAATTGAAAGTCGATGAGTTATTAATATAGAGATATCTGGATCGTAATAATTTATAAATTACATAATAGAGTGACCGCCAAAAAGTTTGCACCAAATGGGAAAAATCTTAGAAAAACTTTATGCTCCAATAATTCCTACTAATTTTTAATAAGACCTACCAAGCCATTTGTAGTTTGGCAGAACGTTTTTCAAAGTGATCAAAATTGAAAATTATCATATCTTCTCAAGTATCAGTGCTTTTGATGAAATTCTAACATAGTGCGATAGACCATTACCAGATGAAACGCCTGGTATAGGAAAAAAAAGTATTTTTTCTCTCATATATAAAAATGAAATTGACATCCTAAAATTTGGCAGTTTGGCTATTTGAGTTTTGCTGACTTAGCTTTTATGGACAAAAGTGTGTGTGAGTTTGTTGTTGCAGCATACCATACCAGAACGTAATATTTTAGAGAAACAAATATTCTTGATTTTGCTTCCAGTTTTTCTTCAAAATGATTTCTTTTTTGATACCGCCTCATTTGGTGATAATCTATCACACAATGTTAAAAAAAACTCAATAATTATTTGCTTCAAGGCAAAAATAATATCAAAAACGCTGAACGATATATTGCACGTTTTGTACTGTAAAACTATAAAGAAGTTAAATTTGGTATTCAAAGAAAAAATTAAATTTAAAAAATTTAAGAAAAAACAGATTTTTTTCCTAATCGTATTTACCATGATTTGATGCTATGATGATGCTGTTAACACCACCGGACCCTAACATTCTAACAAATAAAGATTTTGGAGAGAAAGATGAAGGTGGATTGATACTTTCTAATAATGACAGAATTGGAGATTTCTTTTCAGTTAGAGATCAGAATAGTGTCTCATCTAGTCTTCCATGCAACAATGATGACATAGAAGTGTCGGTGCTTTTGCCAATTGATTTGTGTAAAACGCTGAATGGATAGAAGACGGTCTTGAAAGTACTGAACGTCGTCCACTTTTAGCAAAATTATGTTTTGCAAATATTTCTGAAAGGTTTTTTGATGATAAGACTATTTTATATATCGTTCACCAAATTAGAAGATACGCTATGTATAGAAATTGTCCAGATCCTGTAAATATAAATTTAAATGTGCAGGAAGTAAAATGCTTCTCATCCTAAGCTGCCAGACACGGAGACATGAGAAATGACCTTGTCTATAATTTAGTGAGGAGGCTACAGATTTCACACTTTTTTTTATTGTGCTGATAATTCCTTTTCTGATTTGAAAGACAAAGTTTAGAAACCAAGACCACTCATGGATAGAATAAAGAGAAAATGCTCAGAATATTTAGAACAGGAAGAAGATCTCTGTTACGATAAAAGCATGTTAAAGTATTTTGGCCACCATTCTTGTAAACAATTCATACGAATTCAGTCTTGGAAACTTTAGAATGTAGCAAGAAAAATAACCCCAGACGTTGTGCTAATTACGAAAAGCATTTCGGGCAACTAACTGTTCCATTTGCTTGATGATTTATCAGGGGAAAAAACAAATCTTCCCTATAAATTATATTTTGACAATTTATTCACGGGGATAAATCTGCTGCTGAAGAATTTAAAAGGACGGAGTTATGATGATACGGAAGAATACGAGAAAATCGTGTACCAAACATTGTTGCAAAGAAAAACAGAAAAACTCGTAAAAAAGATGAATTTTGACCAAGGAATCTCTGCAGAATATTGCCTGCAATAGCCTGTATATTTCTTTTTGGATAAAAACGATTATTTGCTGTACATATGTGACTTTTTCTAAAACATTTAATAAACTAAATACTTCCAGATACAGATACTAACACTAAATAGCCTTGGAAAAAATATTTCAATTGTTTCCTTCTTCCATCTTTAATAAAATTGCATGCTGCAACATAAAAGTATTTAACCTATTTTAAGGCACTTATTTGACTTCTGAACACCATTAAACTTTGAATATTAAAACTCTAATAAATTATCTCTTAAGTAAATTAGTAAATTAGAAAAATACTTATAGAAGCGTTAATTTTCATGCAGCTGTTTAAACAGTGTTTAATTGCAGTTAACTATTATTATTATTAGCTTATCACTTTATTAGAATACACACCCGTTCTTTACATTTTGTTTTTCTTTCTGTGAAACTTCTTATAAATTGATTTTGAAATTTTCGAGCTAAACTACAAATTATTCTCTGGTAAAATGATCCGTTATTCCAACAAGAAAGTTAATGTTTCAGTGAACTGTCACTGGTTATTATTATTTATGATAGGTACAGTAATGAGTCTTTCCCTGCAATCTGTTTGTGGAATAATAACATCGCTATATCTATGAAAATTATAATCAGGAACTAAATAAATGATAACTTATACAAAGTATACTAATAATAATGATGTTCACAACCAACACGGATGTTATTTTTATGGATTTTGCAGAATACTGAAAGTTTAGAATAAATTCCTCTAGGGATTTTTAGGAAATCTAAACACGTTTTGTTAACTCCTTTGAGTCCGTAAAACGTTACGCAATATGGAGCTGCTAAATTCTTTTTAAGGGTAAATTTACATCTAACGTAAGTTATTTTAACGCTTTCTAAAAACTTGAGTTGTTCAAATTGCAAACTCAATTGGTTTTTGATTTCTGCCTAATAAAAGTAGAAAAAATTACGGTAAGATTAGAAATTTCTTTAATAAGACATGTTCAAGATAATCTCCTAAATCAAATCATCCTTGATTATTATTATCTGAGTTTTTGCTTAACGTTTTGGTTTTATGGAGCTACCATCAAATTCAGCTTGTTCTTTTTTTTTACAGTTGCCATGTTAGATTGTATTCATCATTTAATAAAATACTAGCTGAGCTTTCTTACGCGTTCTTTAGACGAGCCTCATCGCATATATCCCGTATAGCGGCTTTGCCGCTCCTCATCTTCTTAAGCTTCTTATCCAAAGCTAACCTGGATTACCGCTACTAATCGTGATAATATACAATTAGTTAATAAAATTTTTATAGTCTTGCCAGAAGAAACATAAACACAACAATGTGTAGTAAAACCAAATTATAGTTATTTTAATCAAATACTATAAAAACTTATTTCTCTGCTGAAAGAACAAGATCAAATAGTATAGTAATCAGAACGTTTTAATAAAATTGCCTGTAACTTGAGAAATAACGATTTAGGCACTTCAAATATATCACATGTATTACACATTTTAACTAATCAAGATCCAGAATCTGCTAATTCGATTAACTGGTTTAATGCAATAATTGGGTGACCATAGCAATATTTGGCAAAACCAAAAAAGGTCTACCGAAGGAATGGAAAAATGTCATTCCAGCACAAGCAGATCAGGGCCTCGAAAACAATTAATCAACCATGACTAACGAGCACGGTATGACACTTTTTGCCTTTTCTCAATAGTGATGGAACTAATGAGTGATGACAAGGGATTAATTGTCGGTTTAAAAGTCTCCAAGAATACAAGTATCTCGGCTATGAAAAGAATATTGTTTAACTGGCAAACCTCCGCTGAAACATTGAAGAAATTCAATCAAACCAGGATTGGATAAACTGGCATTTATATTTTATTTTTTTTGTGTTAATGTCCAATATGATGTTAGAAAGACTGATTTATCAATGGTCTTCAATCTGTACAAAAAACAATATCTGTATCGAGAAAATTCGGTTTTTGAACGTTTTGCAAATATTCTAAAAGAATATGCTATTCTATACTTATTCTTGTAAATTCCAGTCTCATCAGAAATCTAATGCATTAGATAAAGAATAATTCTGAAAGTTTGATGTCAAAAGAAAAAAGAACCATAAAGCAAAACAAAAAAACTGCACAAGGAATTATGGGGTGATTGAAGAGGATGACCTGAGTCTTGTTGGGATTGGTTTGATACTGCATTTGTATAGAAGTGAACTTTATGAGGTACTGTTTCTACAGAGACTGTTTATGGTACATAGTGATTAATCGACGCATCCAAATATTCTGTAAAGAATGTCACCCATTGAGATTAAATCTGCATTAGTCAATGGCACGCGATAAATAAGTACATTTCAGATCACTTGCTCAGGATTTTTGGCCGAAACGGTACTACTCTTTGAGCATAAGTTGGATTTCAGATTATTGTATACATGTTGTTGGTGTATGAAGAAATACATAATAGAGGAAAGTTCAATAATCAAAATATGCTTTCCGGTTTTTTCTTTTATTTTCCCATGATCAAAAAATTGCTCTATAGCTAAAAAGCTTTAGGACATATCTTCTTTACGTAGTTTCTTTCGGTTTGTCTTTCTGGATGTTAACAATTCTTCACATGTAAAAGAGATCTCATAACCAAAGCTGTCATATTTTTATTCTGGGAGAACAGAAGTAATTTATTAAAACATCTATGTTTACGCAAAGACTTGACATTTTTAAAAAATGTTATAGAACAGATAATGACGTCAATTATCTGGGCTTCTTGTATATCTTGAAATACTATATCAAGCATTGGAAATTTTATTTTATTTCCCAGGTATAATGACCCGAGTTTTTTGGTATTGGAAAACATCTAGAATTTTCAGAATTTGACAGATGTCAAGTACTCTAAGAATTTTTAACCTATAGATTCAAAGAGACGATCAGAACAAATTAAGAAGCAGTCAGCTGGTTACTACTTCGGAATTTATTGATAAGCAGGCTCAAATTAGATGTAAATAAAAAGTATTTCAAAAAGCAAAATAGCTAGGTAAAATTGAATTATAGGTAGTGCGTTCTTTTCGCTAATGCTCACGCATGTTGTTCCAGTTACCCATTCATTTATGCACGTAGAAGTTTTGGGAACAACTCACTCTCTCTTATGTTAACATATGAGACCGTGATTCCTGCACGTCATAAGATTCCTACGGGTCAAAAGATTTGCGATTTCCATGAATCACGAGATTCCTGTCACGAGTTACAAGAATACTGGGTAGGATAGTCTCTATGGGTCACTACATTTCCGTAGGTCAATAAAAATATCAATAGCGTGTCACTGCAGATTGTTGGATGGAGAGCAAATCCAAACTTTCAATCAGATTAGTTTTACAAGAACGTTTAAAAAATAGGAGCAAAGAAGTCAGTAGAAGATAAACAGAGAGATAGAGAGAATGAAATTTGAGCGCAAAATACAAAAAGCAATTTTAATTAGTTAAGCTAATAGGCCACTGATGGTGGTCTGGTGAAGAGCAAAAAGCCGACGCTCAGCCAGATTAGCTTCCCCAAAGAAATGTATACAAGAAAACTGACCAAGATGCGTGTCAACGAAGGCGCAGTAAGTGAACTAAGAGCATTCACAAGGTTACTTGGATAGGCTAGTGAATCGCTGTAACAACTTGGTGGAAGGCAAAGTTTAATCATCAACTAGATAGATTAGTTTTCCTTAAGAAATTGCGTAGCGTAGCGGTGAAAAAGAACTGTGCTCACAAAGTAACTTATCTGGTTACGCTTGCTGCAGGTAGATAACAAATTTTAATCTAAATTTTCTGTAAGGATGTAAAATAGCCTGATGGGTGGAGAACGAGAATTGACGCGAGCAAATCAAGTACAAAAATGGCCGGAGATAGGATGTGCAAATAAGACAACATGCCATACGCATACCATACACAAGGTGTCATAATAAATTTTGACATAGACGCCAAATACCGTAGCATCGGTCCTGTTTATGTGAGATCATGGTTTGCGTCCCATGGCACACTACGTGATCCGCTATACACGGTCCCATACAAGCTATATTCCATTGGCTCATGTTCATACCAATTCTTCTTAATATTAATTTTGTTATTTTTCACTAATTTTTCTAATTTACAATCCCCGCTGACCTTTATACTAATACATGTTACTGATCTATTTTCTTCTTGCTGAGTTCATCGCAATTTTGACACACGATATTGTATTTTCAAGTTGTAGGGAAAAACTGAGTTTTTCAAAATTCCTAAAGAGACGTATCTTGGTTATTCGGAAAAATAGAAAAAACTTTCTGTAAGTTTTTGATGCGAATTCCTTTGTCGTATCTCTTGTGGTGCACCTGTGAGATGCGGTGCCCAATGAGAGACAGTTGTATTACAAAATGCTGAGACGGGTGTCATTCCCTAATAACTTGTAATAATCAACTGAACTGAACTAAAATTCATGTTTAACTCTTGAGATAACTCGTGAATAGTGATTAAGCGATTTTTCTGCGCAGTTTTGTCATTGTCTTAGTTAAGTCTTTGCAACTCTGGCACAATTTGATGAACATTTGTCTGATCAATTTTTTCAACATTGCAAATACGAATAGGTAACAACAAAGGACTGCTGCAGTAAAACAATTGTGACTCGTGGTAATCTTCTGTATAATATTTGAAAAGTTGCTTGCACCAATAAACTTGAAAAGTGCATTCAGCCATTTCTAGTTACTCTGATTTCTGAGACACCTTGCATTTACATCGTATTTGGGCCATCTTGTACATAGTGTAACTGACGTATAAGTGTTACTGATTGTGAGTTCCATCTTGTAATTTCTTGAAATCTACTATACTAGCAACAGGAACACATTGCAAAGTAAAGAAGATTTATGATGTGTGTTCGTTGGCTATTTTACATATTCACCACACAATTCTGCCTTTTCATGCACATTAACAGTGAATTACTAATAAAGACGTATGTTTGTTTCTAATATTAATTCAAAATGAATAATAATAATAATAATAATAATATTGGGTTCATCTGCAATAGCCATTACAACTTTATTTGCGTTGTTTTTCAAGATAATAATCATTAATAAGAAATCCCGTTGGTTTTCCTAGCATGACTCAAAAAACATCATTAGTCGAGCTGTATTCGTTAGTTGATTGTTTAGAAAAAATATTATCTATTAGCATATATAGAAAACTACATATGTTTTGATTTGATCATATTAAATACGCACTAATAACGTCGGCTAAGAATCTTAAGAGATATCAAAATGCAGTAGAAAAAATGAGTTGATCTTGACCCTGAGGGATTTAATTAACGTAGCCTTTTAGAGAAACGTAAATAAATGAGCGCTGTCTTTTAGGATTTAAAAATCCGATTTACAATTATATAATTATCTTGTAATTTCGGATTTCCTTTTTAAGATTTTTTCTTGAATTCAAGGTTTCTCTGGAAGTATTTACATCTTAATAAAAACTCAAAGATTGTTATTCTTATTTACTTTACCGACTGAGCATTATGGAAGATTAATAAATCAACCAAATATGACATAACCATAATAATGTCACCGTGCGTAAATAAATTATATCATTGGGTAACATTGTTTATTAATTATTAATAGTTTAACGCAAGGACGAACAAAATTAGATTAGTAGTTCGAGGTTTAATATAAAACAGAAAAAAAGGTAAAAAATGTATAGTACGTGTTAAAGTTTTTTTGTTAGAATTAATCCTTTCAACTATTTAACTAAGAATTCTTGCATATGTATTAGAAGTTAATTAACCATTTAGTTTTACGATTTTAATGAACAAGAATAGTCATGACCTTTAAATGTGGAAAAATATGCAAATTTACTAATTATGTTTTGGTGTTTATTACACATAATTAATATGTATCTTATCAAATAAGGTTCTAAGTCATTAATAACTTTTAATTTTGGCAAATGTAAACTAAATAAAGCAAATTTCAATTATCTCCAGTTTGTTTCGCACTTTTATCATTTAAGCCTAACCTAACCTGGTAATTTAACTGATTTGAAAACCACAAGTGGCGACACATTGAAAGGTAATTCCCTAAAAGGGTTAGTAGGCCTAGGAAAGAGAAAGAATGATAGAAAACAATGCTGTTATACAGTGAATACAGAAGTAAGAACTATCTTGTAGAAACGATAGAATACACTAAGAATAAGTCCGAGAACTAGATAAAATAGAATCACTTCTAAAAGAAGGTAAATAAATATATCGTAAATATTTACGAGGCCAGTTCTGATAAACAAAGAAATGAAGACCAAAGACAACCTAGAAGGAAAAGTGCCAAGGTAATGAAGGACGTAGAAGTACAAAATGAAGAAATGGTAGACTTACTAAAAGAAACCAAAAATGGCCGTAATCAGGCATATGACTTGTCGAATATAATAATAAATAATAAATAGATCCACACAAACATGGGTCCAATCTGATGAACTAGACACCAGGGAGGAGCTGAAGAGAAGATCAGAACTATCTGGTGGTATGGATATCGAATAATGGTTGACAAAAAAATAGTCCATTTTTCAATACCACAACCAAAGTAGGGAATCCAGTAAACGATGAATTATTAATTCAGGGGGAATCTCTCCTGACCAGGAAAATTTTTTATAGGTAGTAAAACTGAAAAAAACAAGATAAATTACGAAAAGTCGAGGTTTTACTGAAGTGATAATAGATGGAAAAGCAGAAGACCAAAAGTACAAAATAACTTTAGAAAAAAGCTCGCAGGAAGAAATATTGACGTAATTCTTCAGACGATGAGAGAACTAAAATGGGACTCGAAAATAAAGAGCCTGACCACATTGAGATAAATAACTGACATACTTTTTAAAAGTAGCATCATCCAGTAACGATTTACTATCTTCATATTGACGCCAATAATAATAAAAAACAGCAAGCTAAAAAAGACTAACGTTATTATTATCAAGCAAGCAAACAAGTCTTACGCAGAACTTCTCACAGAGAACTGCATCAGAAATGAGGCCATGGAAGTAAATTTTAAGAAAGTGAAAAGAAATCAAAAAAGAGTTAATAATGACAGCTGATGGATCTATTGAGAGGCTGCAAGATACTTTCAAAAGCAAACTTCCGCCATTAAAAATTATTGTGGTAAGGGCTTGCCCTATTTGTAAAACTAACGGACATAGAGCTGGTACAGGTACTTGTCTCCACTTCAGGAAGGCCTTGATGGAGTATCAAAACAAATGGATATAAATATATCAAGCAAATCTAGACAGAAGCCATTCTGTGCAAGACCTACTCTCTGCAACAGTCATCAATGTTAAGGTGGGTATTGCATCGACGTGTGAATCAGATACAAAAGTTGCAAACGATTCCACTAACTCGTTCGTCAACTGCAGCTTAGATGTCTCTCTTAAAGCCCCAAACCGAAAAATCAGAGTGACTAAACATGGCAAAAGTACTGCTTTGTTTGGCTTGAAGCCAATAACCATAGATATTACGTATGCTATATTTTGCCTAATTGCGACTTAAAAGCTTGTCAAGAATATATAGACGAATTGGAGGCAATAGAGAAAGTAAAATCGAAAACTTCAGTGCCAAAAGCCAAGAATGAGTCTCACCATATGCAGGCAGAAGAGAAGGAATATTGATGGAACTGATAACTGGAAGCCAATAACCATAGATATTACGTATGCTATATTTTGCCTAATTGCGACTTGAAAACTTGTCAAGAATATATAGACGAATTGGAGGCAGCAAGAAAAGTAAAATCGAAGACTTCAGTGCCAAAAGCCAAAAATGAGTCTTGTCATATGCAGGCACAAAGAAGGAATATTGATGTAACTGATAGCTGGATACGATGGAATTATATATAACACTAAAAATAGCATAGCTGGAAAACTCTTGATATAGAACGCTAGAATTCTTCTAAATAAAAAAGTCTACTTGAAGTCCTTTAGGACTTTAGAAGATGGGATAAAGAAGCCTTTAATAATGTTCAAAATGGTATTTTTGCCACTGCAAAGAATTGAAATCGAGAAAGCTTGTAGAAATAATAAACCGAAACCTAACAGAACAATTTACTGCTGGCTAATTTGAGAACGGAATGTATCGCGGCTTGAAGACTTCTAAGAAGGCATAACAAGAGAAGTGCACATCTGTGAAGATACTTACAGAATAGCCACAAGGAAGTTTACTACTAGTAAACGACAATGAGAAAAAGGACATAATTGGAATCCAATTATAGAAGTTACATCGAATAAATTTACCGTCAATAAGTTCAATGCAAACTTTAAAATCTTTTTTCAATTTTGCCCAAATATACCTTCTTTATAATTTCATTTTTATTCGATCTCGATTTTCCATTAATTGTAATAGAATTTGAGGGATAAACTAACTGTTAAAGATCTTTTTGACCTTGATATCACCCTGTGAATTTCCATAACCTTCAAGAGTTTATGCTAGATATTGTTTTATCCTATCTGCTTTTTGTCCACGACCAAAAAGACTATTTTTGTGTTTAGTATTTGGCTTTCCAGGACAGCTCAAAGGTCACAAATTTGAGTTGGGGCGAACCGTTCAAGAATTCTGCAGAATCTAACTTTTGGTGCGTGACATGACTCTTTTCATGATCTACTGACTAGTCAGAATAGGCCAAAGGTCACAAATCAATATTTTAAGTATTCATGAGCTTTTTTTGCTCTCTCATAAATGTGACTCTTCTTATAATCCATGTTCTGTACGTGGAGAATTTTGTGTACTTAAAATGAGTTTGTACTTACTTTCTAAATTAGAGTCATACAAAAAAATTACATTTTAATATTTCACGTTTCTCTAAGCTATTAGAAAGATATGAGATCTCAACATTAATACATGAGTTTGCCTTTTTAGAAACTTTAAGATTACTCGGAAACCATGCATTCCACAAGATGGGATTACAGAACCCTGAAAGAAATCTTTATCTCGTCATAGTCAACAAACGAAAGAAATAGTAGTGTTATGCGAAAAGATTTGGAGATTATGAAGAAACCGTGCAATGACCTCTAAAGCGTCAAGACGATTTTTTACGAGGTACGCGCTTATATTCTTGTAATCAATATCAAAAGATCTTGTTATCTGACAAATTTCATTAGAATTGAACTTGTTAACCAGCGCGTTTGCGCGACCCCCAAGCATCTAGCGAGTACCATATCACAAATAGGTAAACGTTACCGGTGTGATATTTGAACCTACAAGACGCCTGTAATATGCAAAGCAAATGCAAACCGGACATTATAAGTAGCTGTGTTGTGATGATACCTACTATAATTGCAACTTTTGTAAGTTACTGGAAACAGTCTTTTTTCCATATCTTTTTATAAAAGCTATATAAAACTTGAAACAAGAAAACTAACATTAAGATTCAATGATTCAAGGGCAGAAAAGAAAATCGGCATGTGATACGCAGAATGAATGCAAAACTTGGAATTTTACTAAAACTGCTTGATATTTAGTTCGTTTCTGAAGTATTTAGAAAAATAAGAAACTTTATAATTTTAGTTTTGGTGTCAAGTTTGGAAGATCTCAGAATAATTTTATCTGAAAACATCATAAAAATCATAAATTATTGATTTTTCCAGTGTTGTAATATTTTAGCTCTAACGACATATATCTGTTCTTTATAAAAACATTATTTACTCTACATAGTTTACATTATTTTAAATGAAACTTAGACACCCGGTATCTTAAAAAATCAGCTTAAAATACTCTTTAAAACTTCCTTTAAAATATTTAAACTAGTCAACTGTGTAAGGATTTTACATAAAAGTTTATAAACTTTTTAATTTATTATTTGATTAAAATAATTATTAGTGTGTAGCATAACTAAATAATGTCCAAAAGTAAATTGCAGTACATTAACAGAATACTATATTGAACACTCACAAGTCCATTTTATATGATAATTCTGTAAAACCGCTACTAACAGATTATTACAACGGTTTCTGCTTCGTTAAACAGACTACAGAATATAACACAGTACACACAGTAATCTTAATAATCCTCTGTGTATACATGAGTTAACTTATCAGTTTCTATTGCTGCATTGTAAGGCATTCACGATTGTTTCCAGGATGATGGGGTGCCTATATTCATTGCTTCATAGCTAAGAATTTATGGTATTCTAATAAACCAACAAAACTACGAAAATTGTTTTAAGGATTCATCGAATGAAAATTCCTCAAGTTGAAGCAAAACAAAATAGGAAAAAAATACTACGTATGATATATAAATAACCGAATCTTTGATGTATCGAAATAAAATTCTAATTGCATGACAAATATTTTGGTTGCGTCTTTTAGCTGCCTGTAAAAGTAATTAGATTAAAATGACAGTAAACACAAGTAACTAAAAATAATACCAAGAATATTTTGCATAACTAAACTATTCACGCAATTTATTGAACATGTCACTAACAAAGTATGTGTCTAAAACATTCCTTACATGCAGTGGCGTATTATTTAGAATTGTATTGCCATTACATCAGCGTACTTGCAACAGATAATATTTAATTTCTATTAATAAGAAATGCCATAAACATAATTTTATTTTAGGAAAACTCTTTTTTAATATCCATCGGGCCGACATTAATAAGATATTTTGAATGAAATCTTCAAGCTACCGTACAACTGTTCCTTCTTCCTAACTAACACACACAGAATAACCTACAGTACTAACATTAGGATTTATTTGAAGAGACCGCTTTGTTTTTATAAAAGATCAGAATCTTTTGGGTCGCCTTAGAGAGGTTTTACTGTAGAACTAAATAACTTCCTATATAAAAATTTATGGTTGTTTTTCTGGAAGTAGAAAGCAATTATTGCTTTGTTTAAATAACGACAAACAGTGGCATAAAACTTGTTGCATAATCCATAACACTGTCTCAATTTTTAGACAGAACTCATATACAGGGTGAGTTTTTTTAGATGTTTAGTATGGGGATCTCGGAAACTAGCGGAGATAGAGAGACGATTAAATGGGGAAAGAATTGCAGTTTTACGAGCTCAATTTAATGAGCTTTTTGTTTTTTGGAAAAAATGCACGGCTAACTAGATATCGTGCAAAAACATTTTTTTTTTCATTTTGTTTGGTGCCTATGGCTCTGTTATTATCGATTTTAGAAAAAATGTGTAAAGGAGAAAGATGCAGGTAATTATGTGCTTAATAATACAGTCCAACCGAATTTTTTATTTAAGCTGTAATGTTTGAGTTATGACACAAGTTTGTTTTTTCTAATGGAAACCATAGTCGGCCATGACTTTATAAAAAAGGCCCTTTTTCAACCATTCTAACGATATACCACTTGACATAGTTATTTTTATAAATAAATAAATTATGACCTTTTTTTCTTTTCATTTTCGAACTGTTCAAGTAGTAGGCTATGGAAACAATTAATAAATGCACATCGCGTTTAATAATAAAATTCAAGCAAGTTATTAACACTTTTTAATTTCGAAATTATAAACGTAAATATTTTGGTGTGAAATATTTATTCGTTGGACTTACAATTTTAAATAAAAATAATTCCTGAGGAACTAATCAACAGAGAATGACAAACGATAAATTAAGAAACAATAAAGGAAATTAGGAAAAGAGGCCTTATTAGCTTTCCTGCTCCAACCCGGCATCCTCCAAGTTGACGTAATGAAAAAGAAACAGATGATGATTTAAGAACAAAAAACTCTGCAAATAATTTAGCGTTCACTTACATAGTGAGAATTTCCGATGCCGAAATTCCTGTATGAATAGAAGAATCCAGGATTCTCTCATACAGCACAATCATAGGGACAGACGCGGCACTCATCAAAATAGACCTAGCAAAATACTTGAAAGAGTTGAAAACTTGTTATACAACATACTCAACCATTTGAGTACATGCAAAACATGATTTAGGTACAAACGAGGCTACCATGTTTATAAAAGACGAAACAGTTGGCAAAAAGTTTCAAAAGGATGTTATTTCATTATTGCTAAACTATTTTAACATAACATAACAGGACCACAAAAAGACACTTCAGTTTTATTTAGTGATGGTTGTCCAGGGTAAAAACAAGAATTATGTACTGGTCAAATTTCTTTATTAGTTCATGATTTGAAGGTATCCAAAGAAATCGTTTATTACTTTCCGGTTAAAGGACACTCTTGGCTTCCTAATGATCAAGACTTCAGTCTTATTCAAATAAAAAAGATAAAGAACAACGGTGAAGTTCCGTCAGCATGGGACAACCTTATTATACGAGGGTCGTTTGACAAGACAGTGCGAAGTTAGAAAGATGGCACTACTGGCGCATATCGAGGTTATGTTTAGTTAGTAGCATCTCTTGGAAGAACACACACCAAGTTTCAGCCAAATCGGTCTATTTCTTTGTGTTTGGCATTCGTTTGAATCGAGGAAGTCGAGTGATTTTCAAAAAATGGACGGAAAAGAATTTCGTGTGTTGATTAAACATTACTTTATGAAAGGCAAAACGCCTCAGGAGACTAAAGAGAAGCTTGATAAACATTATGGTGACTCTGCACCTTCGATTAGAACAGTTTATAAGTGGTTTCAAAATTTTCGGAGTGGCCATATGGGCACAAGTGACGCTGCACGTTCGGACGCCCTGTTGGCAAGGAATAATCCTCATCGACTATCTGGAAAAGGGTAAGACTATTACAGGTGCATATTATTCATCGTTATTGGACCGTTTAAAAACCGAGCTGCAAGAAAAACGCCTACGATTGGCCCACAAAAAAGTCCTTTTCCATCACGACAACGCACCAGCTCACGCCTCAGCAGTTGTGGTCGCAAAATCAATGGAAATAGGGTTCCAACTCGTTTCACATCCCCCCTATTCTCCAGACTTGGCTCCCTCGGACTACTATTTGTTCCCCAATTTGAAGAAATATCTGGCGGGAAAAAGATTTTATTCAAACGAGGAGGTGATTGCAGAAACGAATGGCTATTTTTCAGACTTGGACAAATCCTATTATTCAGAAGGGATCAACAAACTAGAGCAACGTTGGACGAAGTGTATAAGCCTAAAAGGAGACTATGTTGAAAAATAAAAAAGGTTTACCCGAAACAATTAAGTAGTTTTTATTTTTGCACGGACTTTTCAAACAACCCTCGTATCTACTAAAGAACATTCCTCTCCTTTTAATTCGGTAAAAGTGGAATAATCGCTATTTTTCAATATTGCTTGACTACTAACACTAAGCCACCCATGAAAATGTGCTCAAGATTTCTTCCAACTCTGAATATGTTAGCGTTAAACATAGCTATTTGGGATTATGGAAGATCATTTATGTCCGAACATCAGTTTTCACATGTAATCTCAATTTGGTGTCACTTTACACTACAAAACAGACTTATGTAATATCTTTCCTTAATCATCATCTCAACTCAAGCAATAATTTCGTTTTCTTTTGTTTATATACCTCAATACCTCTCTTGTTCAAAGAACTTTTCATTTAACAAGTTGTAAGACTATTTTGTGGTTTTATACCTTTTTGTAATTAATTACAATTATTAAAATTATTCGATTGCTTTTATTCCCATAGGAAACGTATCAAAATGCAGCTTCATTCAAACCTTTTTCAAAAACCAATTTTGGGAATTGCGACAAATTTATATATTCCTGTATTTATTTCATGTCTTAAAGCAATCCGTCTGGTAACAGAATGTCTCCTAAATGCACTCCGTTTTATTATATTCGAGCTGAAATTAAATATTTGTTCTTGGAATAAACCAGGTTTCTGCCTACCGATGCGTTTAGATGGGCGAGGCGAACTTATTTTTCGTGCTAGGCAACATCCCGCTGGTGCAAAACACGATCTAGCGAAGGCTAGCCATGATTGCGAGGTGGAAAGGTTGAAGACACGCGCGCTGGGCATTTATTGGGTCTTGTAAAGTCGTTACTTTTTACATGGAACTGAGTGCTTACAACATTTACAGTTACCAACATTTTCGTTTCACAGAATAAAAATAATGGAGTATTCAGTTATAAAAATTTGAAATGACATAGCAAACTTTGAAATTACTTTGATTAAATTGAAAACATTATTTTATTTTGCAATTTCTGGTACCTTTTCTCGAAATCTTTGGCTTTAGTATTTTCATTCAGGTTTAGTTTGACCTTTTGTTTTAATATTTTGAGTTAATTTTCAGACATTTATTGAAGAGTATCAACTGAAACTTGCCAACCTTCGACTTTGAGCTGCCTTGGGTACCATTTGATTTTGAACGGTACCCTTGGGCTGCTTTTTGCGATTTCGCGTTATAAAGTAATTTTTTCAGAATCATTGCATGCTATAGTCTTTATGAGTAACAATCATGTAGTACATTGGGAACTATAAAGGAGTATTTTCTTATCCACCATTTTTACTCACCTTAAGTATCTAATAATTTACATCCATCGTTTTGCTCTCGCAATTGGACGAGAATAAGGCCAGCCTATCAGCGAGTCATAGTCTGGCGGCTTTTCATTACATGTCAAATAGGAAGGGAGCAAGAACGGGCTAAAGTTGGAAATTCTGCACTTTTTGAAAACGAAGAATCGGGATAACTCGAAAACGGACCGATTTTGATGAAACTTGGAGGGTAAGTATGTTCTCCGACTACCCTATACACACGGAGCGAACCCGATGGCACCTAGGGGAAAAAATCGACAAGACTGATTGGGACCTTATGGGCAGGCTAGCAATCTGGAACTAGGAGAGCTGTGGTGTAAAGCCCCAAAAGAGAGGCAGGATAAGAGAGAAAGTTTGGTAAAAAACCAAAAAATTTCGAAGCTCTCTAAAAATCCGTTTGGGAAATCTGTGAACTTTACAATCTCCACCAAAATCGTCCGGATAGTCTGATCAACATAATATTCGAGATTTTTGTTCTGGGAGTGGGTAGATACCCGACTCAAATCGATTAACTCCGCACTTTTCTCCATGGCACGCCCGAGACGCCCACTAAAAGAATCTGTAACTCGGAAAATTATGGTTGGGATCTTTTTTAAACTAAAGAGTATTATTAGGGTAACAAGCTTAGGTGCAGTGGTGTCTCCTCGTCTTTCGGAGTTAATTAGGGCCTTTTTGGGACGGTTATCCGAGTTCCTAGAAAAATGTAGTTGTAGCACTTTGATCTCTCCTAATTCTGTATGCATTTTGGCTCCAAATCTAGAATTTTTAAATTTCTTATGAACTCGTTATTTTTGGTTTTTCGTCATTTGTGTCGAAACAGTACTTCCTCTTGAATTGAAACCTTAACCATCGTAAAGAGAAGGTAAAGATATATTTTGAAAAAGCACTCCTTGTATTTGAAAATCGGATTTGGTGGTATAATGTAGAATGGTTGTTGATCCATAGAAGCGTTGCGGGGAGATATCTGGCGCTCTCGAATGTTCGATTCTTATGGTGAGGACTACACCAAAAGTTATCGCAGGCACGTGTGTAAGGAGGCGGTGTGGGCCGACTCGCGATGTTTTAATCACTTATGATTATGAATCTCATGTGTAATAACACGATTTAAAAGAGATTTCCCAGGGAAGAATTTCCATCAGAACATTCACTTTTCACACTTAGAATTCATTGCTTAAATATTGTATTTAGCATAATATATATATATACGAGGGCGGTTCAGTAAGTACCCGTGTTTGACGACAGAAGGCGTTCCTGAGGGAAGTTGGTGTTATCATCGTGTGCTGCCATCTATCAAACGACGGTATAACAAATTGCAGACTGATTGATAGGTTAGTTTGGATTTGACAGCCATTTGAATACGACGTGTTTCGTGATTTTAGCTAAGATGGAAAAGGAGCAGTATCGTTCGGTAATTCGCTTTCTATTTTTGAATGGGAAAAAATGCGAGGAGATAAAAGCAAAGTTGGATGCTGTTTATGGGAACACTTCGCCATCTATGACCACAGTTAGATATTGGTTCAACGAATTTAAACGTGGGCGAACATCCGTTTTTGATGAGGAGCGACCAGGACGCCCGGCAGACGTGGTTACCGAGGAAATCATTCAAAAAGTCCACGACATGATTCTCGCTGATCGACGAACAAAAGTGCGTGAAGTAGCAGAGGCCGTAGGTGTGTCGACCGGAAGGGCAATTAATATTTTACATGATAAGTTGGCGATGAAAAAATTGTCGGCGCGATGGGTGCCGCGATTGCTAACGGTGGACAACAAGCGGATGCGGCTGTTAACTTCGAAGCAGTGTTTGGAGCAATTTAAGCAAAATCCGAAGAAGTTTTTGCGTCGAGTTGTCACCGTTGATGAAACCTGGATTCATCATTACACACCAGAAACTAAGCAACAATCAAAACAATGGATTTCTCCCGGTGAATCTGCTCCAAAGAAGGCGAAGATGGTTCCATGGGCCGGAAAGGTCATAGAGACGATTTTTTGGAATGCAAACGGCGTCATCCTCACCCCCCGTATTCACCCGATCTGGCTCCCTGCGACTTTTTCTTGTTTCCTAACATGAATAAATGAAATGGCTCGCGGGAAAAAAGTTTAGCTCAAACGAGGAAGTCATCGCCGAGATAGAGGCGTATTTTGGAGAGTTCGACAAATCCTATTTTTTGGAGGGGTTAAAAAATGGCAGGAACGTTGGGAGAAGTGTATATTTCTAAAAGGAGACTATGTTGAAAAATAAAAAAAAAATCTTTGAAAAAAATTGTGTCTTCATTTCTAACACGGGTACTTATTGAACCGCCCTCGTATATATATATGTAGATATTTTTAATTTGGACAACTCGACGAATGAATTAAATTAATTAAAAGGTCTTGTATAATTTTTATTTTCTTTGACATTTTAGCAAGCAACAGAATACTCTTTGTGTTTTCGAATCAGTTGAAAAACTCTACGTCTGCGTTAAAGTGTATAGAAATATCTCTACTTTTACTGTATTTGTTATGAGCAAAATGAGTTTTCTTTGTAATCAAGCAGGTTAATTATATGAAAGTTTTTTCGAGAAGTAATTTCATTTTAATTCCAAAAAATTTAATTTCTCAAAATAATAACGCTGACATTTCAACTGCTTGTATATTTTTAATATTGACTAAATGAGAAATATTTTATGGCATTCTACCAAATATAATAAAAATATATTTTTATATGTGTATACACATATTTGATTATCTCGATTCAGTAGACAGACCAAACAAATCAGTTGAGGAATTTAATATCATTTTTCCTTGTTATTGCGAGGAAAAGATAATTTAATATCTGCTTCGTAAATTATTATATAAAATCCACGTTTAAAACAGTTGTTGATACAATATTTTAATTTAAGTTTATAGTGTAATTTTAAAACTGTTAACATAAAATAGATTGAAATTCTGCACATATAATATTTTCCTAATGACCACGAAAAAAATTTTTTGAAGTTTCGCATCTTCTTTTAATCTAAGAGATCACCAAGATGAAATCATTCACTTCCGGTTATCTAATAAACAATGTGTCTAACATGAAAGCAAATATATTAAGTATAAAGTTGAGCACAAAAATTGTGGAATATTTTTTATCAAGTTGTATGGTGTTGATTATCTTTATTTTTGTTTTAAATTGAATCATTGTAAAAGAATAATTTGTTGGTAATTCAATTTATGATATTATAAGATTCTGTTTATAATACACATTAAATCATTATTATTAATTAGACTATTCGAAGTTATACAAACCGAAAGTATTAAAAACTGTGTTCTAATTTTGTAATTTTTGCTACAAATTGTTTTTACAAATTTTGTTAGCTTTTTCTAAGTGTCCCAGAAATGTCATTTTCTTCTGACAAAGAAAATGTATATTTCCTTGTAGTTACTTTGATTTTAATAAATTACAGGACCGTTAATAATAGAATTGTTATTTAATTGTTATACTTTATTCTTTATCCGCACATTGTATACGCCGACGGGCTTATCCGGCCACCAAGTGGTGCCGATTGATAAGCGCCTGCAAATATTTGTTATGTTGCATTTATTATTCGTGTATTAATATTTAAGTTGTGAACTGTTTAAAATTAATTTTCCAATTAATTTTATATGTCGTGAATTTTAATGAGTATAAGGTTTAATTTGAGGCTAAAGGTTTTGCAATTCCGGCCGATTAATAAATTGTATTTTTAACGATATTTGCTAGTCCCGTCATTAGGATTAATTATATGTAATTAATTCTAATATTATTATTTGCTTTATGGGTGGGGAGAACCAGTAGTATATTCCCCCACTAGACCGTTTGCTCCCACGCAGAGCATTCCCGTTACAAGAGTTTGCTAGCGTGGGGAAACCCAATGGGTATAAATTAGGATGCCCGACCATTGAAAGGCAGTTGTGGTCGCATTGAATCAGCTCTTCTGGTTCACTAGCACACTAACGATTCTATTCACTGCTTAGTGAATATCTTGGAGATATTGAATACCCAGACCCGCTATTTGGTGTCAGGGTGCTCTGTCCCATCCGACCGCTCTCTACTTTCCATCTGTCCAAGCGTCACATATTTTGACGCCCAAGCAGGGACGTACTTTTCATCCGTCCAACCAAAACACTTATAATAGTCTTGTGCTTAATTTTAGGGTGCTTGCACCTGCTTTGTACATTTAAGTTCCTGCTTAATAAATACTATTTAGGTGTACTGTGACTTAGACCTTTCTCATTCAGCCGTCGACCTCTGGCGTAACCGGTCTCCATCGTAGCTGCCCGGTGAGCCCTCGCCCGACCGCCTCAAAGGCAAGGTGGGGGAGTAAACCCCCTCAACAAATCTGGCGCCCGAGCACCGAACACCGTCCGACCGGAAAGAAAGCGTCACAACCTTTAAAATATCCAGTAAGTGCAAATGATGCAATCACAAATTAATATATTAGGAATTTTAAAATACACCAAAAGGATTTAGTGAGGCTGTACCTCGATAAAACGTGCATAAAACATATTGTTTAATCTGAAGGTACACTGAATACTATATCATCTGATCATTCCTTAGGCTGTAATATTACGTTGCAAAATAAAACAGATTCAGGAAATGAAAATACAAAACACACATCAAAATATAATTTACGAACAGCCATTATCAAATGCGACAACGATAGTCAACATAATGAAAATAGAAGAAATGCCGATAAAATAGAATTCTGTTACTGCAAAAAAAACTTTTTCTTCACAAAAGCTGTTAAGGGGTCGTCCATTAATCACGTGAGGTTTTTAGGCCCCTTTTTTACACCTCCCTCCCCCCTGGTAATACGTGGTGAGGTTCTAAGCTACCCCACCCCCCACCTATCTGGCATCACGTGTATTTTGTTTGTTAAAAAAACTCAAATATTTTCCGAATATTTTTTAATGAAAAATACAATAAAATACAGCACATATTAATTTAAAAAGCAGTGGGTTTACTTGACTATTTTCGACACTGACAAATGGAGAAGCATCTTGAAGCTCAACTGTAGGTATTTCATTTTGAAGATTGACATCGTCCTCATCGTGCCACTCGACGTTATTATTTTCGCGCACCATGCATAAAACCTCCCTAGATTTAGCGAGCGAGCGCCGCGTAACGATGCGTATAGGACGAATATTAGGCGTTGCACAATCATCACTCTGTTCCTTGCTTTGTTCCTTTCGGTAGTGAAGAGACCTCCTGTGTGTCTGAGCATTTTTCTTTGTGCAAAAATACAGTCCACACTGCTTGCATGTTTTTCCCACAGGCTGGTGACGTTCATCCTTCAGGCTAGGACAATAAAGATTATAAGGCATTTTTTCAAAACCTTCATGTGTAGGAGTTATGTCAAGAGACCGCTGCAAAAGAAATGAAGCAAACGTCTTGCCATCATTGTCTTCAGGTTTTGGAATATATAAGCCACATGACGACTGAAGAATCGGATACGGAGGTGGCAGGAAGCTTTTGGGAAGAACGAGTCGAAGTATGTTTCCATAGCAAGCACGGTCGTCACACTTCACCACCTGATAGATGATATGAAGTTATTTTAATTGTAATTATTGTATTTCATTTGTACAATAAACTCGCATTAGAAAAACATAATGAAGAAATTAAAATAAATAGATAAATAACATCCTACTATACCTGAAGTAAATACTGGCGCTTTCGAACATGCTCGCTATACCATTGCGGGGATGGCTGATCTGGAATTAATCTTTCCGTTGTGTCATCAGGCTGCACGCACTCTGCCACAACTTCATGGTGGTCGATATTCATAGAATTCCGTACTTCAACAAGCACTTCTCCAGCTTTCTGAAAGTTCTTTTTCTCAAGATCAAGATCTGTTGTTCTTCCTTGTTCATCTAGATGGGTTCCATAAGAATCATGAGGAAGTATGAGGCCACACCATTCTCGGTTCAAAGGTGCCATTCTCATTTCCTTAGTAAAGATGAATATTGCATCTAGATCATGTTCGAAAATATACACGTGATATGTAACAACAACCCCCTCCCCCATTGTGATCAATTGTGACGTTATCCAAAGCCCCCCTCCCCTATTTGGACCTCACGTAATTAATGGACAACCCCTAAAATACAAACAGCAAAACTAACTAAGTAAAGAATTTGTGATGTTATTTTTAGATTTTATGTCAATTTAATAACTTCCTGAATATATTTAATTAATTTATTTTTAATTGGAGCCTTTTGTTACTTCTCAATATACGTGTTTTTCCTTGAAAGGAATGATATATCGAATTTTAGTCGTTCAGTTCTTAGAACTATATCAGCTAAAAACGCTCTCTCAGGTCAAGCTTGTT
>VTPC01090666.1:0-24787 GCA_011009095.1 Ignelater luminosus | reverse complement strand
TTCTTCTGTGATTAATGATCAACAATTGAATGTTAAAGATCACAATATGGAGTTTACAATGATCTTTATTAGAAGCCAAAAAAGCACTAAGGTGTTTGTCATAGCTACCCTGTATATTATCCATTGATATAATTACAAGACAAAGTGTCTGCTGATCTTGCTAAATGAGTTTTAATAATAATCATCGTTTTGATGAAGTTCTGATGACAATGTCTGTTGAAGTATCAAAAACTCGTGTGGTATTGTAAGCACAGAATCCCACAGTTGATACTTGTTACAACACTAATTCTAGTAACCTGTCTTTTAGGCATTGCTAAACTGTCTATTGATTGGCATTGAGTCAGGGTGGTTACTGCTGCAAAGCAAATGGAAAGCCGACAGCCGCTGAGAACGAGCCCACTGGTGCTACGAGTACACCGAAACTTACCTTACAAAATTCAAAATCCAGGAATTTAAGACTAGTAATATTCACCACCCCACAGAAATTTGATAAAGTCGGTTTTTATGAGTCGCTACTAACTAATAAGTGAAGGTAGCTCAAAAAACGTTTGTAGACAGGTGTCAAGTCTGTCATTGTTTAATACAATGGAAGTGTAAAGTTAAGGATGGATGTACATCAAGATATGCTAAACTCAGTGAGCTTTTAGAAAAATATGTCCCACCGGGCTTTTCAAAATTGACCCAAAAAACAGAATGGCAATAATTTTCCCATGGTGGTGTGCGTAGAGTACCAAGTAAGTATGAGCAATTTTACAGAAGAGCAAGTAATTTTTCAATATTTTGTATTAAGTAAAAGTATGCCCAACCACAGCTAGAATATTTTTGTTAAGATTTAATCCATAGATAAAATGAACAAAAGCAACCAACAAACTGCAAGGTGCGGTCACAGCTCCCTCTTTTGTCTCATATTGCATTTTTTCCCAGATTTTATTTTTGTATTTAGCATCTTTTTAATGAAAATCTCTGGGTTTTATTGCACTATGACTTGGTTATGTGGCGGTTATGGTGCCAGGTTAGCTGTAATAGTAATTTCATTTTTATCTTTTATAGATTCAGTATTTGGTGGTGGTTAAAAAATGTTTCAACCTCAGAAGCTATCAAGAGTAGCAGCCTCATCCATACAAGACTGGACAAAGCCTTACTTGTGCCAGCAGCAAATAGCAAAAGATTCACTTCAGTTTAAGACTCTAGGTCTTTTTCCCGCTAATGGACTCATCAAAAACCGATGGTAACTTGGAAAATGCTTTCATTTGTCACAAAACGAAATGTAATCTCAAATATAGAACATGAAACTCGAAGAAGCCAAGTAGGCCAAGAACAAAAACTGATATGGAACTACGGAGCGCTAGAGCAAGTCTGAGACCATATCAAAGATAGCTTGAGCGTGATTATGTCAATTATTGAATGGTTCTGGTTGGCACCGTGTTTTGGCAAACTTTGAAGTCTGGACAGAGGTGATACACTCTACCAGGGCACAAGCTGCACATCAAATAACAGTACATATCCTATAGTGTATACATTGAAATTTTATTAATGGCTTTCGATTAGTTTATTAAAAGAAGCAGGTTACATTTCCTTCAAAGAATTTTTGAAAAGAAGCCTTGGTTTATTATAATGAACCACCAGAATTATGCAAGATGGCTGGTTGTCGATGTCAAAGATCTTAAACAGCTTTCTCTGTCGTTTCCATAATTTATGCTGAGTTCGTAAGCGACTAGTTTGATAGTATGGAAGACATGCCGCCCCTTTTGTACTCGTAAATCAAATTCACGAACAGAGTAATGCACTTATTAAGAATGAAAATGCTGCTGTCGGACTGATGCAAGATCCATCATCACTTTGTCGGTGGATGATGAAAGAGCTTAAGCTATTCAGATTACTAGATAAGTTTAGGAGCAGCAGCAATGAACCAAAAAAAAAGAAAAACATTAAGAAAGTTTGTCTCGTTTTGAAAAACATCTTTTTTGAATTTGGAAACTCATTCGGAGAAGCTTCATCTGTGTATGTAGCGGAGCTGTCTATGACAGAACTACACTTGTCTATTGTATCACCCGTTGCAATAGTAAAACATGACTTAAAACCAAGTATTGAGGAGGCAGCATTTGAGGTTCAAAGAGTAGATTTCTTTTGAGACAGGTACTCAGCGCCCAGCTCAAAAAGCAACGTTAAATGTTAAAATAGTGATTAGATCGAATCTAAACCAAACACGACTAGAAATAGGTATAAGTACGAGTAGGAAAGAGGTAGAAATAATTTCTACACATATTAATAAAGTGTAGAAAAAAAATTGAAAATAATCTTCAATAAACCTATAAATCCTGGATCAATGTCCCAGAAAATATAAATTTAGAAAATATAGAAGAAACATTTTAGAAGACAATGAAGTCAGACAGTTAGATAAGAAATTATATGAGACAGTAAAAGAAACAATAAATTTCAAGAATTTTATTGATAGACATCAAGAAATTTTAAAAGTAGCGCGCACGGAATTATTTTATGCTGTAAAGACGAAACACACAGTTCTTGTAGTAATGACAGTTAAGAAATTTATTAAACGATGCGTAAATGAAAAGCCTGATGTTATTATTAGTAGCACAGGGTAAATTGAGAATGGTTGAACTAGAGGAAGATAAGTGGAGTGTTGTGTGATAAGAAGATGAGATGCAGAATAAAGGGGAAGTTGTACAAGACTGTTGTGAGACCTGCTATGATGTACGGGGCGAAGACGTGGCCAATTACTAAAGCCCAAAAAGGAAGCTGGAAGTGGCTGGAATGAGGATGTTACGGTAGATGTGCGGGGTGACAAGGAAAGACGGAATAAGAAACGACTTCATCAGAGGAACAGTCAAAGTAGGTCCTATGGGCAAGAAGGTGCAGGAAACAGTTAAGATGGTACGGGCATGTGCAGAGGAGAGGTGGCGAGTACGATGGTAAAAGAGTCAAGAACGTAGAGGTAGATGGGAAGAGGAAGGTAGAAAAGCCAAAGACGAGGTGGTGGGACAGACTGGAGGAAGATCTCAAGGATGGAAGAGGCGGTAGAGAAGCAAGATCAAAAAAGATAAATAAAGATTAGACAAGAAAAGAAGAGGATAATTACTAGTTTAGACGTAAAAGGAGCTTTCAATGTAGCATGGTGGTCAAGCACAGAAAGTTCAATTTTCCTAAAAATTTAGACGACCTTGTTTTGAGTTATTTCAATAATATAACAGTAATACTGGAGATGAACTACGTTAACGTAGAAAGAAGAGTAAGTAAAGGCTGCCCTCAGGAATTTGTAATTTGCAAAATAATTGTTTACTAGATTCAGTGATAATATTTATTGACGACCTAATAATGTTAACAAAGGGAAGGAATATTTTAGTAACAGAGAATTGTGCTAATATAACCATGGAGGAAATTATGATCTAGGCCTAAAACAATTAATGATCTAACCAGTTTGTAATCAAACTGGGGAGACAAAGGATCGTTTCTTATTTAAATGTCCCTAACTCAGATCTTAGAGAAATACTCTCAGGAATACAATTTTAACTAGTGGTGGTGATTAGCTTATAGATAAAAATTAGTTTATTGAAAAATATGTTAGGCATTTTACTAAATTTGTAAAAGCCATTAACTTTGGTGATTTAATTGATGTTGGGCAGTAATTTAGAAAAACAATTAAAATTAGTGTACATCCAATATTCATTATGATAAGGCTTTAAAAATATCTATGGTGGCCGGCTTATCAAGTCTCTGATTAAATTAAAATGAAGTGACGCATTGCATTTTTCGACCTAATTAACCCTTTCTAAGTCGTGACGATGTTCCGTCATTTTTTACTGTCATTAATCACTGGTTGACTTTATCAAGAGCTCTTAAATGGACGGAATTGGACTACAAATATAAGATACAAATTGACATTAGGTACAAAAAGTTATCATTACAATTCATATAAAAGAAATCAACAATTGGTACACGGCTACTGTTTTATGACTTCTGTTTCTTTTAAATTTTTAAAACTAATGTAGTAGAGATTTAAATCAAAGAATGATATTGAAATATAATTAAGGTTGAACGAAGACGCCGAAGAGTTTCACGAGGCAGATGAAGACAGTCGGGGCATATTCTTCTTTGCACCCAAGCGCTGAGGGCGACAATCCACTCAGTGGATAAAGTCCCCTAGAGTTTATACTCTTTATAGCTGAACGCACAAAGATGAAGACTACCAACTAATCCTAAGAAGAGACTAGGGATGAAGGAAACTTACCCCCAATGTTATTGAGGCTATATAAAAACTGTAGTTCTACTCTGGAACTGTACAGCCATTAAAGTTTACTAATCACCAGGTTAGACGCTCGGAATATGTAATTAACAGAACAAAACAAACACAAACTCAAAATTAATTAAGGTTTGTACTCGTAAATCAAATTTGGGACTAACTAAGTTTTCTACCTAAAGTGGTATCAAGATAACAAAAATAAAGGTAAAAAAAAATCAACACTTAAATTTTTTCCAAACAAACAAAAATAAATAAACTGAAGATTTGTACTCGGCATTCAGGGTCAATTTAAGGAATTAATTAAAAATCTCTAAAAACATTAAATAATGATGATGATTAGATCGAGAGCAAATTAGAGATAACAATCGCTGCAAATATCAGCGCAAACAGGGGTCAAAAGACAACATGCTGTAGGAGAAAAGTTTTATTTATAGTATTTTCCGTTTGAACTGAATGCTTGTAGAAAATTTAGCCAAGTAGTGGAAAATGTAAAGGTTCTAATTGATTAGAATAATATAGAAATAGGAAAATAAGTTTCATGGTAGAGTCACTACCAGAATATAAAAAACTGTGATATCTATTCTGCTCAATTAATTTGTTTCAATTGTCCCAACTGAGATTTTCTTAATGAATTTTATTATTCAAAATTTAAGAAGTTAATACATACAGAAAATATTCAACCTCGAGCAGGATTTAAACCTGTGACTATTATTTTTAAAAAATTAAATATTGAATATACTTATTAAGTATTAATGTAATAATAAACAGAAAAACAAATTAATGCAAATTCGTTGTTTTATGAGACTTTATTATATAGAAAAAAATATTTTAAAGACATACCATTTTTGATTTATTTCTTTTATCTACAAATGTATTGGTCTAGAACGACTACAACTACTAACAAAGTCACTTTAGGGGTCTAAAGGGTCGTCAGTTCGACGATCTAGAAATCTTATTAGTTTTACTCCTGCAGCAAAATTAAGTTTCCTTTTATTGTTGCATTTCTTGAGAGATGTCGATTGTTTTTTTTAAATCAAATTTAATTTAACTAAATAATTTAAAAATATTAATTAAGTAATCAAAGGAAAATAATTAAATTTTATATTTAATTTTTTATACTTTGTCATTTCTGTAAAATTATTTAAAAACTTCTTTCTTCCTGTCATATTATCTAAATTAATTTTTTTATCCTGCTTTCCAGGATTTAAGGAGATTACAACTGAAATTTAAAAGTTCGTGAGAAATTTCAACTTTTTATCTGTGTTTAACTATTAAGAAAACTGCAAGGAATAAAATAAGCAAATTTTTCGGTTAGAAAAAAACAACCTGAAAAGGTTTACAAAGTTTGTAAATGTATCAGTAAAGAGGGGAGGGAGTTGGTGAATTGGGAATACATTATTAACTGGAAATGCTAAAATTAAATAATTAAATTAGTGTTTACAATATTGTTCATCTCCCTACCACATCATTAAGTGAATAAAACCGCATAAAGACGATCTTAAATATAGGGCGACTGTGCTCATTTTTGCTCTTTTTAGCAAGATTAGATATCGACCCGACGCCACAGACGCCCAGCGCCGGCGCGTATATAAACAACCTACCGTTGCAATCCTGTAGGTACTTTCTCATTGCGAACTCCACAAGGGTGCCAGTAACACGCTGCAGACAACCCGTTGAGTCGCCCTGAAGATCCATGAAATACTAAAGGTAAGATTTATTATTTTATCATTTATGCTTGATTTTTATTTTTTTTATTGATCTACTTGTTTATAATTTAAAATAAATTGATTCAGTATTAAGATTTTTTTGTCAATTAAATTGTGACGTTAGAATATCATTAGATTAGTGGAGACATTTAGTTAATGAGGGCAAGGATTGATAACAGGATTTTATTATAGAAAAAAAAATAGAATTAATAATTAAAAATGGATTCAAATTTAAATAAATTTATAACAAATAAAGACTGTATTAGAAAAAAAATAGAAATTGAATCCACAGGTTGAAATTTTTTATTATAATTAATTTGTTTAAAAAATCAACAGGTTTTTATTAAACTTGTGTATCAGTTAGCATTAATGTAAAGTACTATCGATTTTATTTTATTATCTTTAAGTACCTATCAAAAATGAAAACAAGTTGTGTAGGGGTTGACGAGCAATAACGTTTAATAATTTAGTATGAATATAAACAACCTCTTTATATGCTAAAAAATAAAAAAAAAATTTCAACTTAAGGAAAGGTTGGTTTTGGAATTTTGTAATTTATTTGAATGTCAGCGTAAACTGAAAAGTTTGAAAGATACAAATAGCCATTTTTAAGTTGTATAGGGCAAATAAATCAATTTTGGAAAAACTTCCTCTTGATATATAATAGATAATAATAATTAAAATCTTTTAACAAACAAATTAATAAGATACGACAAAAATGTAAAACTTTATTTATATAATTAGTTCATAAAAATAGTTTTATTGAAAAATTCTTATTTTTCACAAAAATTAATCAAGATGTAATTTCTTGAATTAAAACAAAATATTTTTTTCATGTGCTAAACGAGAATTTTCTAAAAATAATTTTATAATCAAGCAGTAAAAACGTATATTAGCCCTTGGAAAATTTTATACTAGTCTAGTCCAAAGGTTAAAAAAACGTTTTCAAACATAAATACAAAATATCGTTCTATTTTATATGCATTGCAAGAAGAAAACTCAAGAGAAAGTTTTCAACTATAAATTGCGTCAGATTTGACTTTTTAAATTTTGATCGTATCTACAAAATTCGAGACTTACACGTAAAAAAAAAGTTAATTCACAAGATGCTTCGAATGTCAACAACATTCCTGCAACTTATTTCATAGAGCGCCTCAAAAATGATTTACAGAGATCGCGTTTATCCAATGCCTCGCGAAAAGTGACTTTTCATGTAATTTCAGCATAGAAGACGATGCTGATAAAAATATCGGTTTACTTTTTTGATGTAGTTAAGTGTAACTTTTCAACGTTAAAAACATACAGAGAAAGCTTGAGATTAATTTTCAGGAAATGCTCGAGGGAATTGTTTCAGGTTGTGTGTATGGAAGGGGATATACAAAACTTTTCTTCAAAAGTTAAGTCTAGAATGAAAATAAATTTAGGAAAATACTTTTAAGGGAAAAATTTAAATACGATTATCTTTTTTATTTAATTTTTCTCTTGTATCTTTCAAAATCTTCTTTGTAACAAAGGGAAAGTAGAAATATGCCTCACGCATATTGCTTTTAGCAAACCTACTCGCTTTAGCAAACACTTAACAACTTCTGAAAGACAGATAGAGTCTTATATCTAGTATTGAGTCAGGTGTCTATTTTCTTTTAATTTGTTTTGCTTTTCATGAAGATTCTGTAGATTCATTAAGGGATTAATATTTTTGTAAAACATGTTCATGTAATAAACGTTATAGCTATAAATTCATTTACTTATGCGATAATATTCATTAAGTACGCAATACGATCTCTTGTATACTAACATCCACTTAAATTTAACGCTATGTAAGTTTCAGTATAAAGCATGGTATATGGTATACCGCGTTTGAATACGAATATTGTGAAATTAACCCGCGATATGAAAGTTGATGGGATTTTAAACGCAAGATGGAAAACTAACATTAAAGTTTAATGGGTTGAATTATTTGTTTTTATTAATTTTGCTTATTTTTCAAATTCATCAAAGCTTTCAGCAATTTTCATAAATTTTAATTTAGTCGTTTTGTCACTTTTTAGCTAGTTATTCACTTTTTAAGATATCAAAATAATCAAAGCCCCAACATAGCGAATTAATAGTAATGATATTTTTTAAACTAACAATTCTATACAACAGGGTTGGCCGACGGATGGATAATGAGCGAAAATGGAGAGAAGGGAAATTGGTAATTTTAAAATTTCGCGAAACGCAATAAATTTTATTGCCAATTTATAACGTAATCTATGCTTTGTTTACCACAGAAATTCACATATTTAAATTACTTAACATTACCAACTGACAATCTTTAGTAATTGGACTATTTTTCAAGACTATCAGCGGCATTAGAATTTGCGCTTAACTCAGATAATATCAATAGAAATTAATTATCTCATTTTTTATTCAGAGTAAATAATTATTTTAATTAATAGCTGCTTCTTAAAAATTCAGAACTGAAATTTAAAAAGCCTACTTATTGTTAGTTTTACAATAGACAATTTTTTAATATGAGTAATTTTACTATTTAATGCACAATAAAGTTTTTAGTAAGAACTAAAATTGTATTTGTAAAATTATAGATAATTAATAGCAATTTCAAATATTTAAATAGGACAATTGAAATCATTTTTTATTTATTTGATTGTTTTTATTTAAAAAAACGAGAAATACACAAATGTCTTGCATATTAACAAATGTAAACTACTCAAAACGAATAGGAAATCAAGAACATAGAAAACAAAGTATTTTTCTAATTTTACTTTAAAAGTAGCTGATCTTTTAGTAAAACTGCATAAGACTATATGAACTGGATGACCTTCCGAGCTATCATTTATATAGTCTTCGACTTTTAAAATCCCATTTCTCATTACTGCGTACCAATTCAGTATGGGAATTTAATGTGATACCTCCCAAACCATAATGGATTCACCATGAAAATGAACCGTTTTCTGAACTGCATCATCTTCAGACATCATTATGATTTTTATTCAGCTAATAGCAATTACCCAGTCTTTCATATTCCAGTTTTTGTCTTTGGGTAGGTGTTGAGTTTACATACCTGCCTGTTTTACAACACATGACTTGAACTTCGTGCAACCTATTACGAACGGTTTGGTAAGAAATTCTGTTACTTGTAGATGCTACAAGTTGATTCGTCGAGTCACAAACAGTACTCGTCTGAGCACTCAGCGTTTTAATAGTATGTGTAGTAATCTACGTCTCTTAATATGGCAGATGCCATGAGAATAGCCCTCTCGAAACAATGTGATTGCTCAAGCTCATTCAGACAACATCTTGGAGCAAGCAGTCTTTCAATGTCCGTATTTTCTCAAATATTACCAAATATGCAGCTTTCACAATAAAGAAAAATGAATAGATTAACTATAACCTAACCTGTTGTTGACAAATATCAACTTTTTCTAGTTGATATTAAAATTAAAAACAAAATAATCTATGTAACAAATCATAATATATCAACAGTAAATCAACGAACTAGAGAAAAAAAAGCAAAGTAATGTATAGGCATGTTAGGTCAAGTAATTCTGTTATACAAATCGGTCCTGGAAGAAGGCTCTTGAAATGTATTTGTTGACCTTCCGCTGATTCTAGATATATGGAAATGAATGTAGTTGAACACTTTTCTTATATTGCTTGTAAAAAATTAAAATTATGTACCATAACCAATATTCTTACCTGTATGTAAATTTTGAGAAATTTCTCTGGATTTCTTCAATGGCCAATTGTTCAAACACATAGAAATGATACCAAATGATTGATGCGTATTCAAGACGACTAGGAACCAAAACATAGTATAAATTAGTTAAATAACTTTGAGATTCTAATGAACCAAATTTGTGAAACGTTTTAAAGCAGTGAATCTGCAATGTGGTAATTATTATGGGATATAACTTACAAGTGTAGCATTTTGAGACGTCTAGATTGAGTTTAGAATTTAAACACCAAGCGGGAGAACATTGACATCATTCTATCGTTTAGCCGAATCATCTGGAGATTGTATAGAATCAGAAATTTGATATCATCCGCATATTGGACAGGAAAAATGAGAAAGAAGATCGTTCAAAAACAAAAATAAACAATAGCGAACTCTTAAGGAAAAAATGTATTGGTTTGAAAAGGTAGTATAAATCATCAAGATCGACGCCATAAGCGTATCACAAACAAAACAAGACAAAATAAGAAGAAGAAGAAGAAGAAGAAGAAGAACGACAATACAATGCGTAGCACATGCCGACTTGCAAAATAAACTCGACCGAACAGTTTTTTGTTTCTGCTGCCTTCTCCAACCAATACATGTTTACACCAGATGTATCTATAAATTCACAAGAGCAAAAACCATTGTAAAATACGTAGCGCATTAAACCAAATAAAAAAGTTGAGAATTCGAGATTATCAAGCTTATAGAGTAGGATAGAACGAGAAATACTGCCGAAAGTACTACTGAAATCTGCAGATCACGATCAATATATTCACAAACATATTCCATGAAACAAACCAGATTGGTAACCATAAATCTTCCATCTTTTTGATCCGTTTTAATAGATGATTTAACAGAAATAAGGTTGACAACCAAATTTGGGACTTTTACGCCAGTTCTGACCCTCCTAAATTTATTGTAATAAAATGTTTTTCCTAGAAGCCATACTATGAATAAACATATCAGATGCCTCGTAAATAACAGAACTGCAATCTTAGTATTGTTAATGCTATTCAGGAAGGACCAGTCAATACTGCTAATTGCAGCTTCACAAAATCAGCTTTGTGAGTCTTGAGTAGTTATTGCTTAAGAAAATGAAAATAATTGACATAAATAATCCATTGTTGAAGTTTCAAGCCTGTCTATTAGATGTAACCTGCTATTAGTCCAGTCAGAAACTCATGAAAATATTGTTGAAATTTTTGTTTTACAACAGAATCATCCAAAATGCAACGATTCTGCTCATTATATTTAGAAAAACATTGTTTATTGATTTTAAGTTAGCAATTATTATTATTAATATTTAATAGTTAAAACTAGTAATTAAATTGCAATAATACTGAATCCATGTTGCTTTCCTTTGTTGCTTATAGTTACTATATCATGATGACACTGAGATATTTTGTAAAGCATGGAATAAATTAATTATCCCAAAATTTAGCTGTCCTAATCTTTAAAGGAGTTCTGATATCTGGCAGCACTAAACTTCCACCATATACATTATACAGGGTGTCAGTCTAATGTAAACGTTTTCACCTTCCCATTACTTTTTCAAGTTGAAACAAAATGGATTTTGAGTTTCTTATATGTATTGTGATGTATGCAAGTCTAATAATAACTTTCTGTTATTTATAAAATTGTTTCTCAAAAACAAAACATTTTTTTTGTTGTCATATAATCTTTTCTAAGATGTTTTTGTATTTTGTGTTTACAATATAAAACAACTATAGATTTCTTTAAAATTCAAAAGAGTGGCTGCTCAAAATGGTGATAAAAGTCTTAGACATTTCTCATGCTTTGTAAAAAAAATTGTCTGATTGAAGAAAATTTGAGTTATAAAAGGGAAGAATTTTGAGAATCCGCCAATCAGGGGAATTAAAAGAAAATTGAAAACGTTCTAAAATGAATGTAGTCTTCTAGTAGTAAGACATGCGTAAAGTGTCTATCGTTTGACAATACTGTTTGTGGTTTGCTTGATTAATTGAAATTTGTGAGAAATGTTAGAGAATGTTAAGTGATGGAGAATATGTCGTAAGCAATTTTCATGTCTTTTAGACTTCTGTGAGGTAGCAGATAAGGGATACAATTCAAAAGTGTCAAGACTGGCAATTAGTATTTTCTGTACATTCTATCATTTATTGCTTTTGCATAAACTTTGATTTAAAACAATTGGAATAGTATCAGCACGAAAACTTTTAGAGCAATGACGCAACAGAGAATTTAAAATATTAACATAACCCTTATGTAGACTTCACCTGTCACTTACCATCTCCCGAGTCTTAAACCTCCTTTTAGAATAAACCGCTTTTAATTTACTTTTGATGCGTCATTTTCGAGTAAAATTAAATTTTTTACTGTTTTATGCCTGAAGTTTCATTGCAAATTACTTGCGTTTTGATGTTTTAGAGACAACCTAATAATAACTGATCTTGCATTCATCAGATATACACTTTTTGAAACACCCTGTATCTAAAACAAGATGCTTTTCTTGACAAACACGTAATAAGAGTAAACTGTCTTATTATCTTAATGAATAAAATAGCGGTGTGCATTTTTTTGAAATCTGTATTTCTTGTATATCTTGAACGGACTGTAAAGATGGGCAAGTTTAAACAAAAATCTTTACTTAAGCCTTTTGTGTTATCCCTTCTTCCTCTCTGATATCTCGAAATAATCTGTGCTGCCTTTAATTGCTTCCATTGGTAACTCGAATATAAATGGTAGATTAACGACTCTCACAACCAATAGATAGTTAAGAGCGACTGTTCCACTCTCATTCGATAGCATGGCTTAATATGTTACACTCGAGTGGCAACCGAGTTCAATCTGTTTTAATTGCGAATAACGTATGAGTGATACAATTAGCAAAATTAAATCGACATAGTACTTGATTTCAATCAACAACCAATCCATAACATTTTTTTTAATTTCCCTTGCAAACTCAAATGGAGGTTGCAAATTTGTTGTTCGTTTTGTTGTGCATTTTTAGCTTGTTAGCGATTCCTGTAGCATTAGAAATTCTTTTGAATTTAGGTTAGGATGCTGCTTTAACCCTTTGAGAGAAAGGTTAATGATTGCTACAGGTGTTTATAGACAACCAAGCAAAGAGTAACTTGAATTATTAAAATTGTAACCGCAATCAACACTACTTAACGTCAAATATCGGTAAAACAATGTTCTCATAGCCCTCAACTGAATTATAAAGTAACTTTTAACTTTCTAAAACCACTAGTAATTATTGTAATATGTTTATAGACTATTTTATAAAATTCTGAAAATTTAGAAAATATTTAAGTGAATATTTGTTTTAATTTCGTAAGGTTGCGTTAATTTTCATGATAAAAATAATTGAACAAATTTCTAAACCTCAAACTGGCAATTTGGGAATAAACCGGTAAACATGTGTTATATTTTTCACAAAGGGCGTTTATAATAAACGTTGTTATGTTACCCCACATTTGCCATTGTAGCGTCACCTGCACAATATAAAATTTAATTATATTTTATCTTGTTACTTCAATTTTTGCCTAAATTATTTAGGCAATATTTCAAAGGGAAATTAATGAAAAAGTAAACCGAAAAATTAATTAATTAACGAAGTGTTTTGCTTATTTGTTTTGTTTGATTTTATAATTTAAAAACTCAGAATGTGTTCTTGTGAACAAATATCGAATCTGGATTCAATATTTCAAGGGCATTTAACTTGACTTCGGTAGAAATATTGAGTTTGCCGGAGAATAAATTAAAGAGAATTGAAACGGGAAGAGGAAATACGGCATGCCTTTGTAATGCAGTTCTTTTCATGTAGAAATATTGTTGCTTTCGGACTGGGAAACAAGATTTGAAAATTTCATGAAGTAGATTTGAGATTTTCCGGCAATTCCCAGAAGATTGAGGAGAACTCTGCATTATTATGATATTTCTTGTAACTAAAGAAAAACATTTATATAATTACATTTAAAGTAAATGATAAGTTTTTAGCAAATAAGAATATAATAATTTTTGTATTTAATTCAGAAAAGTTTGTGTTTGACTTTCCTTTGGGTAAATTTTTTTGTTAGTCTTTTTAAGAGCTTTCTAGTAATTAAAATGAATGTTACGTGATCTTTGAATTGCAACAGGGCGTAAAGAGAATTTATATTAAATTAAGTAGTAGGTATAATTTGAGAGTTCATTAGCAAAATTGCTATACCATTTGCTGTAGTACGTTTTTTACAAATTAATGAAAAAGATGTAAACTACATTGATAATTCTGAGCTTGGAATTGCAAATTATAATATTTTGAGATAAGTTTTGGACGAATAAACTATTGCATAACAAATATTCTATTATATCACGTTTACATAAAAACACAAAATAGTTAGAAACTAGCCTTAAAACTACAAAGTGAATTTCTTGGACAAAGTATACTTTGTGATGTACCATTGGCTTTTGAGGAAAAAAGTTTGTAAAAATCCTATGAAGGTTTTTGTTGGGAATCAAATCCACTCTATTAGATTCACTGAGCCATAGTTGCTCAGTTGACAAAGAAAATCTTCAGTTAAAAATTTCATTAGATCACGATCAGAAAACGAGACAAAATTGATTTGACTGTCACATACAATGATAAAGGAAGATTTTAGTTAATTGAACTGAGAAACGCAGAATTGTTTGCTAGTAACAAAGCTAGAACGATCTCAAGCTAAAAATTACAAATATCAAAAACAAATCTACTGCCAAATGTTAGATCAAAATACTCAAATAGCAGAACTTCCCGCTCAATTGATAAACACAAAAAGATTATTGCACTGACAAGACACTAAAGCACTACTACTGCCTGGGCCATAAAACTAATGAAAGTCTCTACAAGGATTTTGACAAAAAGTCTTGTGGTAGAAATACAGAATTAACCTTGCACACACATTATGACAAATATTTTCACGGACATCATATCAAAATGGCACTATACAATTATTTTGACATTAGTTCTGAGATAGCAAATCTGTCAGACTCATCTAACAAGACTACACTTTATTGAGAGATTAATAATATAAATCAAGTGACTTTACGGCCAAACTTGTCATATCAGTGACATGAATTTTTTACCGTTCTACCTTTAGTGTTGCACAATTTTGACCCGACAGCGCTGTTTTACTTGACGATGCCATTCTACAGGCACTATTTTGACAGAATACCTTCACGTTCTGGTCGGTAGTATTTCCTACTCAAAAGAAAAAATTTACTTAGAAACCCAAAACTGCCAAACTCAGTTAACCCAAGAACTATTATTTACTAGAGTGTAAAGCGTTAAAAGTCAAGTCCGATGCAAAGATTTGCTTGTTAGTTTTTCTATTGCGAGGTTAAGACTCTGCAGATTTGGAATTTCTTGGTGAGATCTGAGCTACCTTTTAGAATTCTTTACAATTATTTCTTAATATTACTAGAGAAGTCTGGAGTTTTTTTTTTGGTATTGCTTGCTTTTTTTATCCCGTCAATGTATATAGGTTTGGTATATGGCGTGCTTTTAGCCTCATATTTTTCATAGAATTCAAGTGACCTCTTATCAATTGTAGAAGGCCATCTGCTAGGCCATTGATCTTTAAGATGATGAACGCATTTTTCATACGCGATATTTGGTATCTAATTTGAAACTGCTCAAAAGCTTTTTTAATGAGAAAACAAGATATTAAGATTCTTTTCGTCATTTTTAACGATGTCGCATTTCTTGACCCTAGCAGTTTCTGTTTCCATTAAAATGTGATGTAGCCGTGATAAAATCGTTTAGGATCTAGGGAAGGTTTTTGATTATGATGTCTTTGACTACCTAATTGGTTATAACTTGCTGAAGCCCTCTTGGTATTTGAAACCAAATTTCTAATTCAGACCAAGGTTTGACTTTTTCATCTATGGTTATTTATTGTTTTTTGACAGAATGATCATTTCTAAAAGAAGATGTATGGGATGTTTTTTTATATTGCAAAATCAGAAAGATGTTAATAAGACACAAAAGCCTAATAGGTAGTGGACATTATTCTTAATAATCAAAAATAGATTAAACTAATAGTTATTTACATCTTCTAAAGAATTTTTGGCAAGCCTTATACCAAGATTATTATTTAAGTCAAGAATAGGCAAACTTGGTCCTCTAAGCCAAATTGGCTCGTATTTATCAACAAAAACTAACTTTGGCACAGAAATGTAACCAAAAGACTTAGTTTTGACGTTTGAACGGTAAGCCAATTCGATCTTGATTTAAGTTATATTGTGTGATAAATGGGCCAATCTTTTGTATTTGTATTGATTAAAAATGGAAACAGAAATGGTGTTATTTTACTCTTTATTCTAGATTTAGAAATCCTAAGTAGCATTCTTAAAATGTTGATGGGATAATCATAAATAATATTAGTCGCTTAGCTTTAACACAAGGATTAAGATACACTTTCACATATTTATTTTATTTGTAAATAGTTAATGCGTTGGTTCTACATTTTAGACAGCTGAAATGAAAAGCTTTACTCGCCAATGCGCAGACGAGAAATGTAACTATTCGGTTTGCAAATGCCTTGCAAACCAAGTCCTATACTATTCAACTTATGAATGGAAGTACAGGCCTGTTCCCAAAGTTTCGATGCTTTTTCTCCTTGAGAATTTGCTTTGTTTTCTCATAAGTGTGGTTGTACAGTCTAGTCAGTTTGCTTTCAAGAAAGAAAACTATTTTAGCACTTTTTGATATAATTAGATTTTCTCAAGTTTTAGTGGCATAACTTGTAGAACACTTTTAATGTTTTTATGGTCATATGGGTTTGAATCGAATTAGATCTACAGTAAAAGTTTCAGAGCTATGCAAGCAACGCTATCAGCGTATATCGGATCGGTCATGCGGTAAACTACATAAATTCTTAAGTTGGTTGATTGATAATAAAAATATTTTCTGTCTTTTTACGTACGTTAACATGACTTTGACGTGATACGTTGGGTTCCTTCCACAAAAAGGAAGTATCGCCTGATTCTTCCATCACTTCCAGTTCATCTTTTCAATGATCGAATCTTTCTATTTTGAAGACATTCTCAGTTGGATCCATCTAGAAAAGCAAAAAACAAGTTAACAAGTGAAACGCTTTATGTCGTCGCGAAGTTCAAACTTTTCGATTTACTTATCTAATCGAACTTTTAGGTTTTTTAGACTTTTGTTGAAATTTGCATTTGGGTACGGACTTCTAGTAGCAAAGAAATTGTCATACATAAGGCATCAGATTTTCTATGGTTCAGAAAGTAAATTGTACAGAATGTTTCGGAAATAGATATCAGTATGTTTATCCCCCAAGACTTTGTATTTAGGTATAGATTAGAAGAATAATTTTCTAAATCACCTTTACAGCAAGTTGACATTTCTGATAAAGGCATTTACCATTGAAATTTGGTCAGTGTAGAAAATTTCAATGTTATACGCCATTTTGGAGATATAGAAAACCTAAGAGGTTTTAATACTGAACGTTTAGTTGAGAATATTTTAAAAAATTAAAATTTACTTAAAAACGGTGCATTCCACAAGTGAAAAAAATTTTAGCTATGACCAATTTGTCTTTGCTGGGTGTAGAATTGGTTAAGGCGCACTGAATTTTTTATCTTGCTGTCTATTTCAAATCGTCTATCGAAGAATAATATCGATATAATCTAGACTCGATCGTGAAGAATATTAAAGAAGTAGCTAGTCTGATGACGTCATGCGCCAGACAACTATGACGTGGCGTTAGAAAATGCTAAAACATCGCATCGGTTCAAATGTCTAGCAGGGGTTTCCCAAAAACAAAGTGTTCTTCAGAACATAAATTTAGTCTAAGTTTTACGATCGTATTTACGAGAAAATAAAAAGGTCGCTATGTACTACACTCGATTCGGTCAATTCCCGTTTTTAGTGATCATAACATTTCAGGTATTCTGAGGACATCGGTGCAAGAAAGCATTATTACCTCAGCAGAGTTTGCGAATTAAACAAAAGAATTTCTAAATTATACCTTTCGCTGTTTATGTCTTAACTTTTATAAAAAGTGATTGATCTACATAACCTAAAATTTTTATCGCGTATTAATAATTGCATTTTAAAAACTAGAAAAGTATACCTGAACGCCCAACTGTATTGATTGTCATATTTTCAACCAACACAATAATAAATCTCTAGTAAGACGAAATCCACTCGATTCGAGGTCCTACACGTACATTTTGAAAATGTTTTCTTGGAGATATAAATTCTAAATAAATAAATGCTTTTGTTTTTCTTTAGAACAGCATTTGTTTTTTTACATATTTTCAAACCAACTAAGGTTTCTTGAACTTTTTGTTGCAGTGATACGCATATATTTGAACAAATTCGACATTTCTTGTTTTTATTATAAAACCGAAGTTTTAAGTAAGCATTCGACATTTTTATTGAAATTTTATATTTCTTCTGTTTAACTCAATTTCTTTTCTGTAAGATAAAAAATCCTTATTAGACATTCGCGTGTCTTGACGTAATCAGGCAATATCTTCCCTTCGAATTCGGCCTACTCCATTTTTGTCAGCCATCTAGATTAATCCTTATTTTAACCTCTCTTAATTCTAGTAGACCTCCATGCAGGCTTTTATCGACTTCAGATTTTTCTTATTTTTGCTTTCCAGCCTTCTACTTCAAAAGTCGTAAATGCGGAGCTATTTTCTTCCATTAAGTTAAGTTTACACTTCTCTTGTCTTCCACCCATTTTGCGAATATCTTTATTGTTTTCATGTTTTATATTCCTCTTTTCAATATTTTATTATTTACTTGTATTTCGTTATATTTCCATTGGATCAATAAAAACACAGAGCAAATATAAAAATCATCACAAATAAAAATTCTAACATTTATTATTCATAGCAATATGTATGTAGTACTATATAAAAGAAAAAGTATCTGCGTTTCAGAAAGATAATTTATTATTTATTCTAGGTTTTAACTTTCAAAAAAAAGGGATGATGAAAAAGTCATTATTTTAACGCGGTGTAGGAGTTATGAACAGCGGGCCTGATTTTCATTTTTTTTTCAGCTATGCGGCGATGCTATATATTCATTACCAATTTGTTTTTAAAAATAACAATGTAGACTGTTTATAACAAAATCTTCAAAACTCACATTATTTGCTTTGTTATTTGTTCTCGGCGACGTGAAAGTGTTTTCACAAAAGATGAGAATTTCAGATGAAAAACAAAGCCAAAAAATTGAAGTAGTGTTCATTCAGTTTCTATATAAATGTCTGAAACAATTTAGTTTTGGGCAATGCTTTTGTAAGAATCCATACAAAATATAATTTACATTTTTGTTTGGTAGAAACGTTAAAAATCAACAAAAATTGAAAATGAAATATTATAAAATAGAAACTGAAACATGTGAAATTTAATCACAATAAATATCATCTAAATCACTGATTATATTGAAAAGGGCACAATATATTCAAAATACGTCAGCTAAATATTTAGCGATCGAACTCGGAATTCGCAAGGGTCTGGCAAGTAAATCAACCGAGACCAACTACCCACGTCACAGCTTTTGTCACTTAACGTTTCACTTGTACATTCTATAACGTGTTTAGATTTGATTTTAGTAACTTTTAAAAACGAATCGTGAAACTTGCGTTTGCAAGCTTTTGCCCACTATGATCTGCACAACAAAATTTTTGTTTATATTTTTAATTAATAGTTTTGGTCTTCAAATGCTCACCGGTAACTGAAAGTGTACTATCAAACGAGTACAGCTCTTTCAAGTCAGTTGAGCCAGACGGAATATTCTCAGGGTTGCTTCAAAATTTCGCTTTTCTGGATCTATTCTACTCATTCCACAAAAATCAAAATCGATGAAACCGCATTCTACGCCATAGTGCATAAAGAAGAAAAGGTTTTTTAACTACAAGTTTGCTCTTGCAATGTTTTTCGCTTTTTGATCAGGCAAACAATTTGCAAAGCTGTGCGAATTAGGTGTGTGATCCTCACACTGGTAAGCTGGATAAAGTTTGCTCTAGCTTTTATGCACAGACATACACACATGATGTACTGGTACTAGTTATCGGTCGCTTCCTAAAAGTCGTTGGCAATCTCACGCAACTAGCCTGTAAGGCCATAGAAAGAGTAATGAGAATCAATCAATTTAAGACTAAAGTAATTTCTTTCGCCAAGAGATAGAGAACATATTGTATGAAAGACCTTTAAGGTTTGCTCAGGAAGTTAAAGTGAAAGTCGTATGTTTACAAGATGGCAGCAACACTTGGTAGTTGCACCGGGTGATATGTAAGAGTAGAGAAATTAGTCTGTAGATAGCTTCCTGACTCTATACAGCTATCATCAGTAAAGTAAAGTAAAGTATATATATTTAAAACTCTAGTGTGCAAGAGAGCTTAGCTTTGGGTAAACACACCACGGTTTTCCAGGCAAGATCTTGTGCTATCCGACAGTCTCCTCACCCAGAACAAGGGGTGTACAGATGCTTTGATAGGCTTGCTATGATAAAGATTATAAATCTGACCTGATAAAAATCTCAAAAACAGACTTGCAGACAAAGATAGACTTGGACACCAAGCATGTGGCTGTTGTCAGGCGAAATACCACATAACTGGCTTTACCCGTCGAAGCTAAACTGACCAATGGGAAAGAGCCGAAAGACTATAATGTTTTAATCAGAGTCCACACATGCCACTGCGCTCTAAGAGAACACCTGTAACTTATAGGTGTAGAGGAGGACCAAAATGCTCCAAATGTGGGAATGGCGATGAAACGTTTTTACACTTCCTGAGAGAGCGTAAAAGTTATGAGAAGTTGAAATTTAAGACCTTTCAGGCCGTTATCTTAGTAAGGAAGGAGTTGAGTACTTTTGCTCGTACCGGTATCCTCATTATCATACACAAATTTGATAGGTTTGAGCAGACGAAGGATCGTTGAGGTGGTTACATTTTAAAACTGATGAAGAATCTAAAGTTAATTACCTTTGTGCCGAAGCTATCCCACGGACTATGCTTGCTTGTAATAATATTCAAACTGTAATTCTGAAATGATCTTTAGTATAGTTCTGAGAAAGTGTCTGCTTTACGTTTTCTTTTTGTTGGGTCAAATTTTTAAATAATCTTAATTTTTCAGATTCTTCATAAAAGCAATTACTTTAAAAAATGTTAATTTTTGTCACAGATGCACTGCCCTTTTCTTCTTCTGTAGCAGCCGTCACTGAATTTATTGCTAAAAACGGCTTAAAGAATTAAGCGCTAACAGACCCTAAAGACGATATAATATAGTACAAAATGACAACAGTCATTTATTTTAAACTAGACTGAAACAAATCTACATAGTTTCACTAACAGTTTCAGCTTTAAGCTAAGGAAATGATGAAAAAGCGCTACCTACAACAAATATTTTTCTTTTCTAAAAACCTACTAGCAAAATAATAACACTTAATACCTTCAACATAAACTAATAAATAAAACACGTTCAGGTTGTTTACCTAAAAGGCTCCCAGAATTTCCTGTCCTTGCTAGAGATGTGTGATGTTTGGATTTCATACGAGAATAAAGCAAACACTAAGATAACTGATATCGCAAAAGCTTCTGCAGTAAATGCTGGTGAAACATGTCTCAATTAATGAACACTATGTTGTTTTACTTTTTTTTTCTCGTAATTATTTTACAGCTATTGTATTCATGAATATTGTATTAAAATTTTCGTAAACCCCTACGGCGTTATTTGATGTTATAAATATTACATCTTTTACTAGATGGAATTTAATTTTCAGAAAGAAAATTCGTTTTTTAATGAAACTGTATGTTAAATTTCTTCATCAAAGAAAGTTATTTTCTGCTATATTTTTAAAATTAATAACAAATAATTAAAAATGTTTTTAAGAATTCTTCTTTTCTCAATTTTATTTGAAGTAGAGATTTTGTTCATAATTAAGAAACGGGTTAGTAATTATCCTTTTCTAACGAATTCTTGCATAACTCACGTTATTTTCGCCTAAACAACCCGTTCCAATATAATTTTTCTTTGACTTATATTTTCATACTGCATGTGAATGCCACCAGGTGGAATCCTGGAAGCATGTTGTACTATTTTTTATTTTTTACTTAACTGTTAGTAACTGCTGAGTATGGCAGGGTCACAAAAATCAGATAATTATACAATAAAACACTTTCTATATTTGTGAAGTATATTTTTTTATTAAAAGAATTTCACAAATTTATTATATATACAAAGTATCTATTTAGAAAATTAAAGTTCAAATAGCATTTTATAGAGAGTGCGTACAATTACCAAACCACAAGAATCTCGACCTTTCCAATAAAACAAGGCAAAATTAAAATTTACTTTCAAGATCTAAAGCAACATAATTTAGACACGAGCCTCTACCCTTTCATTTCCTGCCCACACCCTAATCGAATCTCCGCTACAACCGACTGTCGGATTCTTCCAAACATAATCGAGTTCACTCGCTAAAACATTACACTTTTCTATTTTTAATTTTGTTAATTGTATTGGAAGATAACAAATATATTAAATCAGTAACAGATTTACATCTACATAACACCACGAATAGTGCGACAGAAGATTAGACTTTTTTGCACTCAAGCTGTCACAGGCTGTAAAGGTTTCCCGATTTTATCGAATTTTGCTGGCAACCTTTTGAGATTTTTAACCTTTTGTGTCAAATGGTAGCCTTAGTCAACATCTACTCGGACAATACTGCCACGAGAAAATGAAAATCAATGATTCTACAACGACAGAAGGCTCTAAGGCAAAATTCTGCACTATAAGAAAACAAGTTTGTCCATGACAATCGGAAGATCAATATGTAGTCAACCAAGCGGTGTCTGAGTGACTCAAATATCTTATTCATAGTTACTTTCCTAAAAGCAGCTGAATGAAAGGTCAGTTTCATTCCGAAGAGACCCATAGTTTATTCAATCTGGCCCCAGCTCTACAGTGGAGACTGAGAATATTCTTACTAACAAATAATTGAATTGAATAATATGGAATCCAGACTATTTCGGTAACTTTTTTTGCCTATTTGGACTTGCTTCTTTTTGGGTTTCTCATGTTGGCATCTTAGAATTCCATGAGATGGGACAGCTGCATTTCTGGAAAAGTGCAATCAATCGCTGAAATTGGCATCACAAGGGAACAGTTGAGCCTAATATCTTCACAAAGAGAAAAGACTGGACTATAGTTCTGAGTACTTAGTGACTGCACAATATAGCAACAAAGCAAAAAAAAAGCAAATCGCCAACCAACTAAAGCTCAACCTTAAACACAGTGTAAAAAAATGAATTCTTTATATTTTTGTAAAACAAAACGCTACACATTGAGCAATAAGGACTTATGATACGCAAGAAGATAGCCTTGGTCGGGTGGTGAGGATAAGGAGCAAACCCTAGGTCCACTTCTAGTCCTAGTCTTCTAGATTGAGATTGGTGTCAAAATACTTTGCTATTACGTCACTGCCACCATAAAAGGCTACATTGAACTTCTCCCCCTTTATGGCAATATCTTTCTGAAACACTATGCGGGTCAAATCACTTATTGAGGAGTCTCTACACTTTTTGCTTCCCCAGCTAGTAGAATAGCATGAAAAAGGGAATGCAGTTATTCAAACCGTCAGGACTGCTTTGGATTTCCTTGATGTAAAAAATCTTTCCATTTAGAATGACTACTGTAATTTGCTATCCAGGCACATCCGGCCGAGAAAAGCGTCTGCCTTCGTAGCAGCCCCTAAAAGACAACAGCTCGTGTCTTGTTCTTCAGATGAGTCAAGAAGTCTAGTCTTCGCAGAAGCGTTGTTGTCAAGCACTACTTCGTTCGACTTGGACACAATGACAAATGAGCTAAATCGTTGATGAACATGCTATATATATGTTTTGGTCAGACTCGGCCAAATAAACGTGACGGAGGTAACCAGTGAGTAGCACTGTGCCATTAGTTTGGCTGGCGAGATTTTTGTTGGGAAAAGGTTGAAGAGAGCAAATACTCTTTTGAATGCTCTTGAGATATTACGACCTAAACAATCCGCATGAGAAACTGCTGCAGATTACGGGAACAACATAATTCAAGCAAGCAGTTTCACTCTGTCTTCTGCAGAATTTGATGTAATCAAACAGTTATGACTGCTTTACTAGTAACTTTTACAGTTTACGCTGTTATTGCGCGTGATTCCGGATGTAAATGAGCGTAAATGGTTTGATTTTGTAGATCACGAAGAGTAAATGTTGCAGCCATCTTTAGAAGTTTTTGGCATTCCGTTTATCATGTTTTGCCGAGATCAACGCGCACAGTGATTTAATCTCTTGTAGCCTTGCTATTATTTCATGCCAAGAATTGCTTGTTATGGGAAGAAATTTTTAATATCTGCCATAGAATCTTTAAACTTGGTGGGATTTTGTTGCTTTTTATCAAATCAGATGCCGAGTTGTGTAGTCACCAAATAGTTATAGCCCTTTTTTTTCTTTTATTTGAACATTATTTGGACATTCTAGGCCTAACCGCACCCTAGTAACGTCAATTCCAGTGCTTGATTGAATTTCAGATATTCAAACGCTTGAAATCTTAGGAAGCCGACATGGAAAGATTGGAAACGTTTACTATGTTGTTAAGAACATTAAAGAGAATCATTGTGCAAAGTGAACACTTGTATTCAATTAACGGTAACGCTAGGATTTTTCAGAAGTGCTCTATTATGGCTAGCTGATAGTCTATTTTTCATTTCGGGTACATTGCAGTAACTTGTTTTAGTCAAACGCAAGAAATATATTCAGATAGTAAAATCACACACACAAACACAGGATGATGACGAAGTCTACATTTTACGTATTCGGAGAATATAGTAAAGCCCACTCATTTAGAAAATGCAGCAAAGTCTGCATTTTACATGTTCAGAAAATATTTCAGGAAGAAATCTCATCTCTTTATATAGGGTGAAATTGCATACATTAACAGAGATGATAGAAAATACGTGGAAACTTTAAGTAACTCTAAATTTTATGACGAACGCAGATTGTCTAGTTTTATTACGATTATATTATGTAGCTGCACATGTGCACCACACATTTTAGAATTTACAAAATGTTTCTGAGGATTTTT
>VTPC01090665.1:248931-292089 GCA_011009095.1 Ignelater luminosus | reverse complement strand
TTTTCTTCCCTTTATTATAAACAAAAAACATTGGCGCCCAACAACTTTGGTTTAATTAACGTTAGTTGTATTTGATTAAATAAAACTATTTGGCAGATTTATTGTTTATCCTCTTATGTGAATATCCAACTCTGACTTAAAGCTGATTGACACCTGCAGCCCAAACGAGATGAGTCTCTTTTAAGCCGGATTGTGTTTCTGATGAGCAAGTTGGTTATTTGAGTAAGAAACCTTTTTAACGTAAAATAATCGGGGTTAAAAAGCTTTGTTACACCCTCTCAACCGCTTATTATTATCTGCCCCTTCTGCTTTGCTTAACTTGATCTTATGTACTGCTATCTCCACTTCTTCTTCTTTTATATCATCGTCTTCCTCCATGATTTCTTCTTCTTTTGTTTCTTCTTGTTTTTGTTCTTTGAAAATTTCCAAATGGTATTCATTCCAGATTTGTGGTATTTCCTCCTTTTCAGTTTTTAATCGGTTTTGGTTATGCTCTAATTTTTATTTCCTTATGTCCCTTTAGTTGCTTTATTTTCGTCCAGAATTTTCTATTATCCACTTTATACTTCTCATTTATTTCTTCTCCAAATCTTCTCCAGCTCTCTCTCTTTGTTTTCTTAAATGCTTGTTTTACTTCTTGTCTCTTAGTGTTGTATTCTTCTTTATCTCTCTGTGTCATTGTCTGAATAAATGTTTTCCATGCCGTTGTCTTCTGCTTTACAAGTTGTTTAATTTCACGTTCCATCATTGTGATTTTTTTAATTGTTTCTTGTATGTTCTTCCTCCACATATTTCTTTCGCTTTTTTTCACAATGTTTCCGTTAATTTTGTCCGTCTTTTGTGTTTCTGGCAGTGCTAGTTTACTGTGTGTTTCTTGTTGATACTTTTTCTTTGTCTTCTCGTTCGCCAGTTTGTGTATTGCTATTTTGCTATACTCTTTTACGTTGATGTCTCTATTTATGTTTGGAGTTTGGCTGAAACTAGTCTGTGGTCTGATCCTATTGCCAGTTCTTTACTTGTTTCCATTTCTATTATTATTTGTGTTGTCTTGTTAAGTCAGCACTATATAGTCTACCAAACTCTTGATGTTTCTTTCTGGAGCTATAAATGTGTATTTGTCTTCTAATGTCTGTTCCCATACTCTATTATCAGGTCATTTCTCTGGCAAAATTGAATCGTTCTAGCTCCGTTTCTGTTTATTGTCTCTTCTTCATGTCTATTCATACATTCTATCTCCCTAATAATATCTCTACCTACTCTTGCATTCCAATCTCCCATAATCAGTGTACTATCACGGCAAAGAAAACCGGGACACCATACTGGTTTTAAAGTTACCCCTTGTAAATCTGTCTTTGAGTTTAAGTAAAACTATTATGTAAGTAAGTACCTTGTTAATTGAACTGTCTAATTCACCTTAAAGCCTGGGCAAAAGAGAGAAATTTTGTTAGAACCGACGTATCGTCAGACAAATGTGTCCTGGTTTTTTTGCCGAGATAGTACTGTCTGCTGTCTCTTTCGCTTCGTCTAGTACTTCTTGTAAACTTCTGATGTACCTTCTACCGGGGCATATATTTGTATTATGTTTATTTTCTCTTCTAATTGTAGTGTTATTATAATTATTCTTAAGTTGATTGCTTTGAATTGTATTACTATATTGTCTAAGTCTTTAGTTAAAGTAAAAGCTACTCTGTCCTTCCTCTTATTATCTGTGTTTGCTTCTGAATAGTTTAGAGTATGTTTTTCAGTTAATTGTATTTTTTCTTTCCCGTTTTCCTTTGTTTCGCTTAACCCCATTATTTGTAATTTTATATCCTCCATTTTTTTCTGTTATCTCTATCTATATCCCTGTCAGCGTTTTGATTATTCCTAGTTCCTATTCCTATGTATTTCTTATTTTGTGGTTTTTGATTTTGTGTTGTGTGATTTTCTGATTTGTTATTTTCTTGGTTCTGGTTTAGCCTAACTTCCTTTCTCATTTCCTTTGTCGTTGTCTTTTTGTTTCTCCGAGTTGTATTTGCTTTTTTCTTTATGTTTTTGTAGGTTTTGTACGTGTTTGTTATATTTCTTCTCATTTTGTGTTTTGTATCTGATTCTTGTTTTTTATGTTCACTTGGTGATCTTTCACTGATTGTTCTTTTAGTTGATGTCGTTGGATTATTTTCTTTTAGATTGTGTTCTATTTTTTCTTCTTTCCATTGGTTCATAATATATTTTTCACCATTTATATATAGTTCATTGTAGCCCTTTTCTCTGCTTATTTCATATGCTTACTAGTTCTTTTCTTTGGCTTTGTACGTCTTTCGGGCAATCTTCCCTTAAGTTTGTTTTTTGCTTTTAGGAGATCCATTTTTTGATTTCACTTTCTTAGTTCTATCAGTATTGGTTTCTTTGTATTTTGTCCTTCCTTCCCTATTCTTTTTATTTATGTAACATCCTTTTCTACGTCTATACCTACTTGTAGCTTGTTTATGACTTGTTTTATCTTTTCTTTAATTTGTTCTCCATTCTCCTCTTTTGTTTCTTATGTTCTTTTTATTACTGCTTTCTTTTTCTTATCTCTCTTTCCAACCGCTGATTTCTGTTCCCTGTATTTTTGTCGTTTCTTTTAGTGCATAATTATCCGCTTTTGATTTTCTGTTTCTCTTTTTAAGTTTATTCATTTGCTGTTGTATGTTATCAATTTTGCTTTCCATCGTATCATTGCCTTTTGGCATTTCTTTGAGCTTTTCAATTATTTATATTAGTTTTTCTTCAATTTTGCGTCGTTACTTTCTTAATTTTTTGTCTCTTCGTTGGGCTCAAAACTATTCAGATGCGGCTCTGTTTTGTATTTGCTTCGCACGTGATAAGGGCGTCGTCCCAGCTGTTTCGTCGGAGACGGATGGCTTTCTCATGCGAATTACCCGATTAGCTCTTTTATAAATTTTCCCTTACTTGTTTTATTTTGCCAGTACTTGATTATATTGAATGGTTTTGTTTACTTTACCCCCCTTGTCTTAAGCACTTTCACAATTTTCTATGCCGTACTTTTCAGATTATCCCTTTTTTATTTACGCTGTGATAACGCACATCCGCACCATTCTCACTCAAGGCCGGAATCCGTAGTTCTTATCCAAAGGCCTTTTCTTATTTTTTTAACATTTTTTAATGTCCCCTACCAACCACTTTAAAACACGGAATGGGCTGATGTTAGCAAAGGCATCTCCCCCTCTTTTTGTGAAGATATATTTCGTTTCTGAATAACGTACATGACACTTCACAACACTAAGTACTGATTCATCATTACTTACACCTGACGATGATCCACCTGCTTTATCATCTACGACAGAAAAGAGAAAATTGCCGTATACGTCACGAAGCAGTGTACTTCACTGGTCGCCAAAAAGACATCAGAAAGAAGAGAGAATTTAGGTAACTCTTTATTAATCACAATAAATAACATAGAAGATATATATATTTAAAACGTACATAATAGAGCTACGTATTTTAATGAATTTTGTGCAGGATGTGGCTTTTTGCCGCTTATGCGTATTTTTTTATCACCTGTTTTAGCCAGAAGCGAAATAAAAGACAAAAAAGAAAGAAAGGAAGGTAGGAGGGAAAGAAAAACAAGAAAAAACAAACAAAAGTAAAAACAATAACGCATTGTTTCGCTTTCTGTTATCCACATTTCCTTTTTTTGAAGACACCCCCAATGCATCTGAAACACTTTAGTTGACTTTTCTATGGTGTACTAGAGAAACATAATTTTTTGTTTTTGCCTAGATTTTTGTTACACGAATAAGAATTGATTCCCCAAACACACGTTTTCTTGAAAGTTGGGCGATCTACAGTTCCGTCTCATAACTAGTTGAAACGCGCTTTATTGTAATCCTTGCCAAACGAGTTCGCTTAATTCAAGCCATGCCGACACTTTGGTTTCGGTGAAATAATGAACAGAGCTCTGTTTGTTTTTGCGAAGATGTTTCTACATGACTACAGTCCTTATATCTCTGAGTCCAAAAAGCTCAGAAATAAATATCTAAGAACGAACTTATCATACAATTTATACAAAGGTAAAACTTTTTTTTTGAATTTTGCAATTATAAATTAAACTGACAGTAATGTGTAAATCTTGTACCATTATAAATGTTCACGTATTACATTAACTATTAACTATTCATTTATTTTGCTTAATGTAACAATTATAACTCAAAAAAGAAGCAGAACATTGAATAAGGCAAGATTGTAATTTTTTAAATTAAGTGCCATAATATTTACAACAGTCTTCAATCTCAATTTGTGTTACCATCTAAAACAAGCATCCCGCGTCGTCTAGTATAAATACAGAAAAAGAAATGAAATTTAAACCCACTCAAAAATTTAATGGAACTTAAAAGTTATGATGGATGCATCAAAAATGAGGATTTAGAATACATAACTGAAAAGAATACCAGTTACATAACGCGAATTTTTAATATTATTTGAGATTCAGAAGCTCTATTGTTTTATCTTTGGGTTGCAGACATCTCTACGTTGACGACTACATTAAAATTATGAATGGAAAAGAAATTGCCAAGTTTCAGTAAAGTTTCTTTTAGATGCCTTTTATGAACTTGATGAGAAACTGTTAGAGGAAATGATATTAATGCGAGAACTACACAGTCCTTATTAAACGTCTTCCTTTTTTACAAGGGTAGTTTTCTGTTTTAGAAAATTGCTTCGTGCTCATTTTATATTCACACACAAATGCAAAGCTTGATCTATTTTTGAAACACTTAGTTTACCCTATGTCAATATAAAGTCAGTGCGGCTTTGACAATAATTATCACTTTACAAACAAGAAATTCAATTTCGTTTCTTGTTCTTATTTCTTTCACGTTTCACTTCTGCTTCTAGTTCGTCGCAGTGTGATTGCATCTTTATTTAAGTCGAAAGTCGAACAATGCGTTAAACCAATTTTATCCTCTAGACATTGTAATTCTAGCACGAAGTATTACTACAAGAGAGAATACATCAGTTTCTAATATCTTCAGGAAATTTAAATTCACTCCCTAAATATTGATTCATTACATTACGTAATTAAATTCAGAAGCAGTAAGTTTCAGGCAGATTAACTTTCCTTTTAGCATTAATCCGGATTATTCTTCTGGGATCATGGAACCTTTACCTAATTGACTTTTGTGATTCCAAAAGTATACAGCTCTATACATCTTTCACCCTCTTCTGTTCTTGGCACATTATTTGTAACTCTTACTTGTTTCACAAAAAGGATAAACATCAAAGCATCCATTATTTTCATCAGAGTTTGATTTTACTCTTACTGTGCAATCTCGATATTACACAAAAGCTTTTTACAAACTTGACTTTTGTTATTTACGTGAAAATAATATATGTAATTACGCAAAGTAGGCGTTATTAAATATACATATATACGTAGGAAGCTCTCACTGTTATTTCGATTAATTACAGCATAAAAGAATATAGTCTATAACAAAATATACTCAAAGTGTGCAAGATTGTCAGTTTATCTTATAAATATTTACTACTATACATAAATCATTGAAATCTATTCAGAGTGAATTTATAAAGATTGGAAGTGAATTGAAGAATTAATACCCTAGATCTGAAACTTGCAATATTATGTGCAATCAGTAAATACTCAGCTCTTATAAAGTTAGTTTTTGTGCTTGCAGTTAAACTACGTAGTTTGATACTTAATTGATTATAAAAATATGTCTTGCTTGTACTTACCAGAAACAATGTCTTTTTCTTACTTGCATCTAAATTAAAATGAGAGGCCCAAGAATGTTTACTTGTGAAATATTATTTTAAATTTCTTAGAATATCTACGGTCACTTTGACTATTAGTTTATGATTAGAGTGCGGATTTTTAAGCTTAAAAAACAATAAAAAAAGTTCTTAAAAAGGCATAAAAATTCAAGGGAAAAAGCTCAAAAAATAGCACAAAAATTGAAAATAAGTTTAAAATATGCAGGAAAAAAAAATTAAACTTCCAGGTTATTATACAAAGTATTTATTATAAAAAAACAAAAAATGAATTGTTATTAGAAACTTTGAACTCTAAAATGCTTAATTATTATGCACTTTTCTAAATTCTCCATAAGGAGATTTCTTCTTTTATCAGTTAGGGTGTCTTTGTAAAGAGAAAATAGTCTTTCAATGTCAACACTAGTAATCGGTGCATATTTAAATTTTGCAAGTAACGATGGTTCCAATTTGATCAATCCAAGGTTTTGTTGTAGTTCCGGATTTTTTAAAATATTTTGGCAGTCTTTAACTGCTTGGGATGCATCTTCCGAAAATTCTAACAAAATTTCTTTGAAGCTGGTAAAGTTAACAGCGTAATACACAGCCGCATCCAACCATGTTCCCCATCTAGTAATGACTGGTTGTGGTGGAAGGGGAATATTAGGCAGTTTTTCTTTAAATCGTTGTACCCTCAATGGCGCTTTTAAAAAACACTTTGCCATTTTTAATTAACTCGTTAACTAGAGGAAATTCAGACCCTACAGTTTCTGCTACTCGGTTTAATCCGTGAGCTACGCAAGTAGAGTGTGTGAGATTACTATACAAAACTTTTAAATTAATACCTGCTTTTAGCATATATGCAGGCGCATCCGTCACCATTAACAGACTTTTTTCAGTTGGGACTGCATTAGGAAGAAAAAAGTTTGCGAGTCCCTCGTTAATAAATCTTGTTATGGTGCTGCTGTTGATTTTATCTAGTTCTTTCAAATATATTTAAAATGGCCTGGTTGGAGTAGCTTCGTGTAATATACCGATAATGAGACCAGTTACATACCTACCGCACTCATCGGTGGTTTCATCGGCAGAAAACCAGATATAATGATCTGCAATTATATTTTTAATTTCATGAAGGACTGTTTTATAAACTGTATTTAAATAGTTTTTTCGTAGAGTGCTTTCGGACGGTATCGATCTCTTACAATATGTTTATAAGAATTTTCGAAATGAAGAATTGTCTATTTTTCTGAAAGGAATATTTGACGATATCAGAGTATTGCATAAATAAAAATAAAAAGTTCTTTCTTCAGATCGAGTAGAAGATCCAGAGGCAACTACTTCTGAAATAGTTTGTTGTTTCAGCTTATTTTCATTTTCCTCTCTTCCTACATTTTCCTTGTGAATAGCGGTCTTCGCATGTTGTATTACATTATACTATTTGTCTCACTGGATTTATTAAAACGAGCATTAAAGAAAATTATATTTAAAATCTAATCTATTCCTTACCGTTTTAACACATACTCTGCAAAATAGTCTACTACCGTCCAGCCTTATTTCTGGTATATTTTTAATCCACTCTTCTACACTCGTTTTAACTTTTGGCATTGTAACACAGTCTTATTTTATTAAAAACAGGAGACAACACAAAAGATTAAGTTGTAATAAAATGAAACGAAACTTTTTCAATCTACCAGCAACATTACATACACGCACTTTAAGTAACCCAGTAAAACTGAAGCATTTGTCAAATAAATCTTAAAACCTATAAAAACTAACTGTTTTCACAGCTTATCTTAGGGACAAAGAACTGCCGGGACAATGTATAACGGCTCCGACAGGCTCCGGAACGGTGAGCGTCCAGATGGTATTCAATACATAACGGTAAATAATGATATTTTAAGAAATGCTTGAAAATATTGTCACGAAATTTACCGTAAAAACAAAATGTTTAAAAAAATAATGTAGACAATTGCTGCTAGAGAAAGAATTTGTAGAAAGTATTTTGAAGAAACAGAAAATAAATATACTGTAAACAAGAAAAGTATAAGGATATTATGATTGTTTTCTTGAGACTGACAAAAAATGCACAAAATAAGCATTATTTTAAAAAATGGCAAAAAGTTCCAAAAAAAGCAAAAAAAGCATTATGAAAATTAGTTAAATGATTCCTTTAATTGCGATTCGCACTTACTTCAATGTCTTTTTGTACTGCTATTAATATCTAAAAAAAGCATTATTCCTATAAATCCGCACTCTATTTATGATGATCCAAGTAAGAGTTGATCTATTTTTTAATTCGACTACTCACATCCACTGCAGCAACCTTCTCTATTACAAATTCAAATAGACAATTAAGCATATGGATCAGATCAAAGAACAGTCCAAGAATCTAGCTTATCATTTACATATTGTAAATAGCATATTTCAACTGCTTCAATAAAATATCCTTTGATAAACCATGCTGATTATTTACTAAAATATTCTTGTTGAATACTGTTTGCATTACTAGTCGAGCCACTTCCACTAGACTTTGTTTTATCTACATGCAAACTCAAAGGACTCCAGAATTGTTGCTGAATTTAAAGTTGAGTGTTGCAAATAATGCCTTTAATTCCTCTCGTTTTACTTGCCATGTTTTAAATTTCATTTAACAATCAATATGCAATCCACATTCAGAGAGTCTAATCCACACATACAGCGACTGATTCCATAATTAGAACCATAAATACCAAATGTTTTACATTTAGAGTTAAATGATTGAATTAGAGTTAAATACTTCAATAGGTTTGCTGTCTACAAATTTGGTTTGTTTAAGAAAATACCTAATAATCTGGTCTTGGAGTAAAATGATTCGATTTGTAGTATATAAATGACCCTTCTAGTAAAACCTTCTCCATTTGTTACCTTCAAAAAATCTCCATAATTATGCTTCTTTGACTACAAGGATTTTCTTTTAAATCCATCCTAATGTTCATGTTGTACAGCTCTTTTATAAAAACTGAAATAAATCTATTTTCTAGGATAGAGGACATAAGAACTTTTAGGAGTGAATATAGCATTTCCCTAGTTTTCGAAGGTCTGGTATAGTTTGAGTACGACTGTTAGATCTGCTTGGCTTTCGTATAGTTGCAGGAGAAACAGCTTGCATTAATACAAGCAAATCGTGCTTGTTTCCACCCCACCTCTGTAGCAGCTCTCTTAAATATTTCATACTTTTGCTAATAATAATAATAGTAGGAAGACTAAGGCACCCAACAGAACTAGAAGAAAACTGGAAACAAGATTCTATTTTTTCTATCTTTTAACCATTTTGAATTATTTTGTAAGACTTTGGAATTTCAGTTGTTTGTAAAAATCTAGTTGTTTACGGTTATTATGTAAAATACGAAATGTTCCATTACCATACGGTCGTATGTCTAAGTCAGGTAATTTTAAGCCAAGAATGTCTGATAAGCATGTATTTGAAAATCAATTGTTACAAAGCTACAAACGTTAAGAATATTATCGCTTTGTCAACAAGAATAATGGATGATGATTAAACAAACTGCAGCAGCGAGTATAGTTTATTTGTTGCTGTACTGTACGTTTCAAGTCATGCTTAATACGATCAATTATGTTAAAAATGATTGTAAATTAAAAACCTCACTTCTACAATAACCGATTGCTAAGTTTCGTATATTTTTAGGACATTTCTCTAAATTTAAGAAAACCTACTTTTAACCACTATACAGGGATTGCATGGTTTAGTAATAAAAGTTAAGTAGGTGTTTATTGTTACTTAAAAAGTTTCTCCAAATTACGATAGGTGACATTTTTCGTTTACGGTTTTTCGTGTTTTACATGGAACAGCCCATGTCTAACGTTCTGGCATTTTCACCAAAGTACTTGTATTTCGTCACTTTACGAAAATTTATAAACGCCAGATAGTTGGGATTCGTGGAAAAACTAGGCTTTTTCATAATTTCCACTACAAGCGCATGCCCGCACCTAGCTCGTTGAAATTTTCACTAGGGTACATACGTAGATACCTTTCTGCGTCGATGTGTAATAACGCCAAAAGGTTAGGATTTAGGTCTTCTTTTTCTGTCAGTGGCTTTTGTACTATTTATATGAGAGACGAAAAACATGGAATTAAGTTACGTATCTAATGAGCTTGTGACGGGAGACAAAGTAAGTTTCAATTCCTATTTGTTTTTTTAGATGTTTAGTTTTAGATACCATAGACACCAAAGTTATTTTACAATTACTTTTTTTTATTTAAAAATAAAAAAAAATAGTTATTTGTGCAACAAGTGAGTAAAGTGTATGTTTTTTCTATAAGAAGAAAAGTTTGCAAATCCGCCGACTGAAAAAAAGTAACTTTACCAACGAATTGCATACAAAACTTTTTTTCACGTTTGTAATAAAAATTAAGAACTACCAACTTCAAAAATAGCTTTTTATTTGAAAATTGATATAAATTGTACAATTAACTGGAATAATTATTTAAAGTTTAGAATCTAATATATAGATTTACATATACTAAAACAGCATTAGTGTTACAAGAATTGAGTTTTGAGTATTTACTTATATCCACACTGTTATTTATTATTAGTGTTGATTGAAGTTTAGAGTATGGGAAGTTGGGGGAATCATGCCCCCCTAAGGATTTTTCATACTGGACGTGTTATTCTTTAACAGATTTGGCTAAAATGGATTAAACAAACAGGGTAAAAATAGTAATATAAATTTATTTGTCAAACTACATAATTCTTGAAAAAAAACCCCAAGACTCGGGGTAAAAGTGGCATACAAACTACTATACCTAAACTTGGACATCCTTAGCGGCAGTAGTCACAAAGGTTTTATCATGATCGGAACATGCCTTATGTGTCCAGTTTCTACAAACAAAGCACCTAAGCCATATTTCTCCGTCTTTTCCAAATTCTCCACAAACTAAACACAGGGCTTCTGCAGAAACATTTTTGTCATTGTCTTCATTGAGATCATCATAATTTTAGGTTTTTGTGTGTCTTTAAAGTTTTATTTTCTTTGATTGTGAGTTATTGTCTGCATTAGAAAATTCAGTACAAACTGTTTTTTCTACAGAGTCTGCTTTTCTCTTTTCTTTTGCCTTGTGTTTTCTTTCTCATATAACATATCTTTATTGAGCATCGATGTAAGAATATCTGAGTGTTGTATTTTAGTTTTTCTACGTGTAAACCTCCCACTCAGTTTAGCGATTCGTAAAGGCAACAATTTGGCAAATGATGATTCCGTACTTGGTCCTGGTTGTGATTCATTTTCAGGAGTTTGCTGGCAAACTTCCCTATCTGTATAGTTTTTTTTGATGTATTTCAGCAGGTTGGAGATCTTCCGGCGAAAACACATCTGGATTAAACGGGTGGATTCCCGTTGCCTGAAATCCTCTAATGGCCTTTTCAGGCGTAGCTATTCTTAGAAACGCTTTATTAAATAATTCAGCGATTTCGAACGGTGTTATTCTATGGTGGGAATCACTTTTCAAAAATCTATTGCATTCTTCATTGCATGCTGATTTTAGAGGTCCAAAAATGTAATATCTAGAGGTTGTAACCGAATGGTTAATACAATAATGCCGTTTTGTTTACACATCTTGTATACTTGCAAAGTTGAATGTGTTGTATGGTTATCCATAATTAATAGGACAGAATTTGCAGCACTTGCTTTAACAAAAGATTGAAGATGTTCCAAATATTAAACAAAAAGTTTTTTGGAGATCCATCCATTTTCGGAACATGCATAAATAGCTCCAACTGGACCCCCTTTTTTAAGTCGTCGGTTCACTCGCTTCCTAGCAAAAAAAAAAACATTAGCTGTACATAAAAGCCTGACGCGCTAAAGCTGAACTTGTGGATTCATTTTGTACCTTTTGCTGCCAAACTTCTACTGAGTGTAAATTATTGAATTACACAACTCGAAAAACAAAGAAGGACAAACCTTAAAACCATTAAGAATTTAAAACATATGAAATTATAATATTTCAGTCAAAAAGAAAACAAACAGAAGATTATTATAAAATTTAAACAACCTATTGTTTCCCTAGGTTTTCCGGAAAGATTATATTATACAGATACTTTTCCTATCATAAAAAAATTAAATATTGAGATAAAATACTCAAAGCATCTAGACAAAATAATATAAAAATGCAATATTTGTGACATAAAAAATTATTTGTCTTACTCTAAATCTGGAAGTCTTTTGATGTCCAGCAATATTTTCAGTTAACGAAAATTAAATCTACATAAAATCAAAGGATGAGAAGCCATGATTTTGTTCACAATAAATTTTAAACACTTAAATGTTCACAGAACACAAAACTTTAATTTTAACGGAGAGAATACCAATTTTTCCCATCAGACACCGGCGATGAGATGATGTTTTTATCAGCCAGGGAGGGAAGATAGCGGAGTCTACGAACACTCAACACATTACGGTAATTTCTAAGATGACTGTATAAACAACAAACACAAGAAGAATATTGGAACTGAATGGATTCATATGACGAACACGACACGGTTAATTCTTTACACGATCCTTCTAACCGAAGACCGAATACGATGAACCTTTTTCACTTTTCAAATACTAGAACGTTAATTGGGTTGAACCCTTCTACTTATAAGTTTGGACCCAAGATTCTTCCAGTAGAGCATTGGTTTTTAATCCCTCCACTAAAGTTGAAATTAACCATGCGTCACACTTAAAAGATAAAGGCAAAACGCGGGAAGCCCGTCGGAGCCGCTGGCCCACAACACGAGGAATCAACCGCCTTTTACGGTGTCCAGATTTCGACTCCTTGAGGAACACAAAAGATTTAACAACGGAAGCAATTCGACATATCAAGAAGCTAGTTGCACACTTATATAATAAAACACAGACGGTAAATTGAGAAATGGAAAAATACAAATATTATTTCTTTAATGTGAAGCTGCCTTTCACCCAGGCAGTAATTCGCACACGGCAAACATTTTTTTCTTAGAAACGGCCTTGAATGTTAATGACCGAAAAATATAACAAAAATTTATAAACAGTTGCCAGCTAGAACGTCGAGTCAACGAAAATTGCCACATGAGTGGCTGCTATTTAGGAAATTTAATTCCTCTATAGCTGGTGATAATGAAATGGGTAGCAAATGATGTCAGGCACCAAGCAGTCCGCACGCCAATCCACGGCGATAATGTTGGGTGGCGACGGCGTGGTAGGCCGCGCGCCGGTTCGCCCAGGATACTCCCAACAACCATGGCGACCTGCAATGGGAATATGCCGAAGGACATCCAGCAAGCCGCCGAACAGAGGCGACCGTGGAAGTGATCGTGGTGACGCGATAAGCGGTTCCTTTCAGAACGGTGTTGGTATGGTGTGGTGAGATGTGTGGAGTATGGATGTGATTAGTGTGGTGTGGTGTAGGTGTCTGGGTGTGTTGAGAGTGCCGTGGACTGGTGTGGAGCTATTCCGGCATTTGCCTTCACCACTAGGGGAAACCACGGAAAACCCTAGTGTAAACAGGGTGAGGCCTCTGCTACCTGCAACAAAGGAAAGAAAGAGCAGAATCGTTGTTGATATTTAAGTTTTGTATGTATGTATGAGAGTCTTAGGGTGGCAGCCCCGGAAATTACCACGGAGCATGGCGAGAATGGAGGCGCGGCGCTGAACGGCGTCGAGACACCTGCCCATCTCGGCGCTCCAGTGGAGTGTGTAGGTAAACGAGCAACCTAGGTACAGTACTGAATGGGAGAGACGAAGACGGGAACCCCAAAGGTCCAATCGGATATCTGTTTCCCGAAAACGGGAGTTTTGAGTTTAAAAGGGATGCCGAAAGAGGATAGCCTGTGATTTGTTGGGGTTGAGTTTGAGGCACCAGAGTCGTAACCAATCCTCCAGCCGAGCGAGAGCTTGAGCAAGGTACCAGCTAGAACAAGGCACGTTTCAGTAATAAAATGACCTATCGAATTTCATTAATGAAGCCTAAGTAAAACATTCTCACAAAGAAAAAATGATTTCATCAATAATGAAAGAAACGTAAAACAATGTATTGAAAACATTTTAATTTTTAACAACAGAACTCCAAAGAAAAATATCTGTTAGCAATATAAATAACTTGCTAAACATTAAAAAGCGAAATGAAACGATAAGCTCATATCGAATAAATGCATTTAAAGCGAAACTCAAGACAGAACTCGGATGAGTACGCAAAATTTTAAGACGACATTACAAACCGTACACCCGAAGATAATAAAATCTCATTACACTAGGACTGAAAACCGGTATAAAAGATATCTAGCATCCAACATGTCTATAAGTTTCCTTCATAAAGAGTACAATAAACGGCATCCTGATTTCCAAGTAAAATTTGAGACAAACTTTTTACTGAAGATTACAACTTCTCTTTTTTGTCTATCCTCCCAAAGACATCTCCACATATTGTGCAAAAAATAGTGCAGATTTGAATTCAGCTAAATTGAAAAAAGATGATGCCTTGATGAAGAAATTCACTACGTCGAAAAAGCATTATCTTAGACGTTTTCCAACCTTCTGAAATCAAAGAAAGAGAATTCCGATAATAATGAGTTGATAATCTGTTTCGAGTTTGAGAAAAACTTGCCACTTCCAGTTACCAATATAAGTGACGAGTATTACAAGAGGTAGCTGTGGCTGCAGAATCTTGGTATCAAGAATGTACTCTCCAATCACGCAAGTATGTTTTTAGTTACTTACTGAAAACTTTGCACATAACGGACCCAACGAAGTACCGACTGCTTTAGAATATTACACTAGTATGCACAAGAAATTAGATTATCACACACTCACAATCTTTTGTGACAAGTGCTTTTCACAAAACAAAAATCGATTCATGTTCTCTTACCTAGATTCCTTATGTGCGGCAAACATTTTTAAAGATATCGTAATTTATTATCCTATACCGGGACATTCGCTGATGCCTATAGGTAAGTGCTTTGCCGCAATAGAAAAGAAAAGACTCAAAGAAGAGAAAATTGATAATCCTGATTCATATATCAAAATGATTATAGACTCTAGAAGCAAGAACCCATTCGAGATAGTATTTTTGCAGCATACTCTCTTGACTAAATTCAGCGATATCAGCAAGGAATATGCGGTTCTGAAAGTAACAGACTATAAGAAAGCATAAATTATTCAAGCAAAATTAAAGAAATTTCAAAATGCCGGTCAGTGGAGTTTTCAAGTTCAAGCAAATCTAAAATGAGGGAGAGAGAGAGAGACTGTGACAGGAGAATACTCTACTGTTTCTTTATTATATAAAAGCGGACACTCTAGAATCATTTCTAATGTCTTATCCCTTGAAGAGGCTTATAAGAGATTTATCAAATTGAAACAAGAAAAGCTGGAAAATATTAAATTTTTGTGTGTAGAAGAAAACAGAATTTTATAAATTGCTTGATGAAGAATCTAGTAAAGTAGATAATAAAGTCGAAGATGATGCTAACTCAGAAGCAAGGGCCTTTAAGTGAAATCAATACCTTTATTTTCATTAAATTTGTTAAAACACCCTATATTTGAAGTATTTTATAAGTACAGATGTATAATGTCTTCTATTTATTTTTGAATTAAAAAAAATTAGGAGATATTCTGCAGTTTTCTTACAAAAAATTACTAAGTACAAAATACTTCCTTCTTTTTTTGCAAATGTAGCGCATTTCTTTGATTGCATATATTCATGATACATTGTAGCATAAGTCTATTTCAATGCATAGAGTTTCAGTGGGAATTTCAAATTGACAGTTGATTAACTCAAAACTACTAAAATGTCACTTAGGGACTTTTTGCATGGAGCTCTTCAATTGCATATTTATTTTTTCTTTTGAAACTGCTTTTAACTAATTCCCATAATTATTTAATTTGTATATTGAGAAATTGTTGTTTCACAGCTAATATTTTATTATGAATGTTTTAAGCTAAAAAATTTACTACTTACGTTTGTTTTACGTAAACAGGTAAAACAGAATTAATCAATTAGAGTCGTCTGCAGTTTGCAATTCTTTTGAAACTGCTTTTAACTAATTCCCATAATCATTTAATTTGTATACTGAGAGATTGTTGTTTCACAGCTAATATTTTATTATGAATGTTTTAAGCTAAAAAATTTACTACTTACGTTTGTTTTACGTAAACAGGTAAAACAGAATTAATTAATTAGAGTCGTCTGCAGTTTGCAATAAAAACTCCAACAAAATTTATGATTCCCAGAAAACAAGAAAGAAAGATGTTCCACTTTTAGCTTCTGTAACGTTTAATATTTTAAAAACCCTAAATTGTTGGTTAACTAGTTCACAACAGAATTACACGAGGATGTCTTGACAGCATGAAAACACAATTACGTGGTTAAGTAGACAAACACGCTTCCAAAGTTTTTACAAAAACAGGGTAACGTGTGGTGTAAGCTTTTATGAGAATGTTATATCATAAAGAGATAATACGTTTTTTATTCATAAATTTAACGATGAGCTCATGTCGTATTTATCGAATCGATTGACCATGACTGTTACAGTGCTGATAATATTCGTTTTTTTAAATTTTTTTAATTCTAGAAGCATTCCGTTTCCACATTCAAGCTTGTATTGCCCATTACTGCGTAGTGACTCGTTCCGGCTAAAATACAACTCCGGTACAACTTTGGAAATCTAGAATTTAACAGCATAAAGTTCGTACGTGCTTGATACGTAATTTTGTTTTGCTGTTGTGATATAATTTAATAAATGCGCAAGGAAGTATAGGAAATAACTGTTATGTTATTTCATATCACTGGTAATTCTACAATTCAAGTCCAAAGTTAGATGATTAGTACAAAGTATTAAGTTACAATCAACTAATGATGTTAAGAACATACGTAACCCCCCTCAACTTTCATTTCATTCACTCATTCATTAATATTTTTAAACATCAAGCTGTTGCCATCTATTGTTTCTTTAGACAATTATATCAAGCCGTGAACAGTTTTTCTTTTTGGCGGTAAATTATATAATTTAAACTAAAAACGTGACTTTGTAAATGACAACATATCCATTCCTAATAATATTCCAGTATTCCAGGCAATTTTAATTTAGTTACACCACGATAATGTAATCTTTAGAATTCCTACCACTAATTCTTGATATTTTATTAGTATAAATAGCATTATGCCGCCGTCTAGTCAAGTCTAGTCTTCTGTAATAAGTTTGAATGCATATGTAATAGAGCCAAAAGGTTCCAAAGTGGAAGTTCCGAAAGGCAAATGCTAATGGTTAAAGTTATCCTAGCGGCCATTTTCAAGTTCTAAGGGTTGCTTGTAGTATAAACTAAGTGACCTTAAAGTTTGACTTAATAAAGCATAGAGGAACCGTATAAAATTAAAATAATGACGCGAGTTGGAAACTTTAACTAACTAATATTACTCCACTCAAGTATAATTTCAATAAATAAAAAAAAAAATTTAAAAATAAAATTCGATTTTCAGTTTATAGCCATTATACCAACCAAAGTTAAAAAGGGGAGTTTATTAAATCGTACTTACGAGTTAAAAGAGATGCTTAAGATAATAATGAAAAGTTTCAAAGTATTCTCTCTTAGATGTTTTGTAAAGAAGTTTCTCTCTTTACAATTTATTAAGTTTCGATCTTTCAGGTGACGTTTTGAGGGATTGTCAAGTAAAGGTTCATATCTTTTGTATGAAGTCTCTAAGCTTGTATGATATGCTTAAGGAGAAGCTCAACAGAATGGCTTACACAGCTTATCACAGCATTCACAGCTTTCCCGCTTCAACGGTGAGACATTCGCGGAATGAGGCACTCGTTATTCCATTATGATTCAAATTCACCGGAGTTTAAATACACTGAAGTCGGCTTAGTCTTTGAAAGAGAAGCTTTTAAGGAAGCCCGAAACGTAAAATGTATATTAGAAGTTATTATTAATGAAGAACGGATTTCACTTTAGAAACTTTTGAAAACGACACTTTGATTTATGCAGATACCTGAATTACCACTTTATCACGTGATTTCAGTAACGCTATAAAATAAATATAAACAGTTTTAATGCAAGAATAACAAGTCCCTATAATCAAATTGTTGTAGGCTTTTACGGTGAACACTGACGCGACGCAGATATTACAAAAATAAAACGCGCATATAAATAACTTAGAGGGAAAGACTTCCAATTTTTTATGATTTGTTTGATGAAGTTTCTAGAGCTGTTTTCACCTATATGTGAAACGTGAAAAATATATCTAATTAATTCCCAATTTTCTGATAAATCATTTACTTACAGGATGATCCAGTAAAATGAGTTATAGTATAGTATTCGCATTTATTGAACTTGGCATACCTACCATAATATATTTACAATTATTATGGCAGAATACATATAGCTGGGCGTATGCTTAGGATATTCCCAATAATTAACGGAGAAAATTTCCAATAATTCTGGTCACATCAAGTTTCCGCCTTTTAAGGGCTTGATTAATCTTATATCATCTTCAAATAACATCCTAGTTAGCAACTACTGTAAATAATGCTAAATAAAGTCAGAGAAAGACAGTGTCAGTAGTTAAACGAATAATGTCTTTTGTTATTCCAAAGTCTATCTACATACAAATCTTTCTAGGATTTGATTAAGTAGTTTTACTTCGGCATGAAAATCCTGGTGGATTTGGCACTTCAGTATTATTTGTAAATAATATATTTTGTTAAAAGTTAGCTAGAATTCTTATCTTAAAATTTGGGAAATAAATACTTCAATATAAAATATAAGACTGTATAACTTTGAATTTGTTATTAAACAACCCAACCTTATCATATTTATTTACAAATCAAATATAAAACAGTGGCGATGAGAATGTCTAGAAAATGGATTACTATTATACTGCCCCGCTCTTTCGGTCAGAGGAGGAAAAGGGCGCCAAGACTATTTGAAGCTCTTTCTCGGCGGACACTGATATAGGTGACGTTTCGGCTTGGAGGCGCTTAAGGTCGCAAAGATGGTTGTTATGTCTCCGGCGTCAGATTTGATAAGAGGATTTACTCCCCCACTTCGTCCTTGGGGCGGTCAGACGAGGGGTTACGGGTAACTTCGCTGAAGATACGGTAACTCCAGACTGGACACTGACACTGACACTGCTATAGAGCTTACAATGCAATAAGAACACAGTATGAAACTCAAATAATATCTACTAAGCTGCTGCAGGTACAAAATAAACAAGCGAAAATACACAGGCGAGCAATTACATACGCAAATCTACTACTACCACCTAGATAGTGTAGCAAGCGGGGAAGAAGTGTAAGCCGGATGTAAAGATTGCGGACCGGGTTATGTTCGGTGCCTTACAGGATATGGGGACTAGGGTTGAACGGAAACGAAGCTATCCAGCGACGACGAATCGGCTCGACCACTAGCGACGACACCAGGATAGCTGTCTTGTAGTTTGACCGGCGACGCGACGGACCTGCTCGACCGCCAACGACGACAGTCAAAACTACAAGCTGGGAAGATAGGACGGTGAACAGGTATAGAACGGTTGAGCTGGATAAAGAGCGGAGCTGCCCAGCGACGACGGACCGGCTAGACCGCCAACGACAACAATCACACCCCCAAACTAAGGGTGCAAGGTGAAAGATGGGAGTACGGCGCTGCCACCAACGATGACACCGGAATAGCTTGCCTTGTAGTTCACCGGCGATAGACCGGCTCGACCCGCAACAACGACAAATAAACTGCAAGCTAAGAATGGAGAACGGCGAACGGAGGAAAACCTTAGAGCCATGGATAGGATGAAGAAGAGCAGACGGCAAGGATAGGGCACCCCAAAGCTTTGTTAAGTACCCTGCGCACTGTTACCTCCAAAATACTTACTTCACAGTGACTGGAGCTGTGTTAGTCGCTAATGAATCAGGACTAGCTGGTTCAGTGCAAATACAACTTCCCGTTTAACGGTTGGGCAAATGTTTATATACCCGTTCGGTTCCCTCCACGCTAGAAAGCTTATCGTAGCTGGAATGCTCTGTGTGGAAGCAAACGGACTAGTGAGGGAACTGATTTGCCGTTCGTCCCTATAATGAAGCAAAAAATAATATAACTTAGTTATAATTAATTTTAACGGCTGATTTAACATTGAAATGGTGGATACGGTAAGAAACGCATTCTCTAAATTGGATGGAATTGAAATGCAATTTCTCTAAAAATAAACCTCACAGTATTTGAAACTGAAAGAATATAAAAGTTATCGGCGGGTCGTCTAACACAACAGAGAAAATTACATATTTACAATAATAAACTCAAATAAATATATATAGAGCACAAGAGGCCTATTGGCCCAAGGCTTGTCCCTCCATTCTTTTCTTTCCATTGCTTTTGACGCCACCTTTGCACACCCATTTTTACTAGATCTCCTTCCACTTGTTTGAGCCATTTAATTCTTAAGCTACCTCTTCCTCTATTATTGAATGAATCTGTTTTTAGCACCTTCTTTACCATTGTGCCATCTAAATATGCCGTAACCATCGTATCCTTTGTGCTTTGATAGCTGATGTTAGTTTAGGCTCTTTAAACAGTTCGTAAATCTCTTCATTTGTGCTCCTTTGCCATCCATCCTCTATTTTCCTCCCACTAAAAATCCTTCTTAACATTCTTCGTTCCTACACTTGCAACTTGATCTCCATTTTTTTTGCTATCACCCACGTTTTACTCGCGACCAACACTATAGGTCTTATCATTGTTTTACAAATCCTTAACTTTGCTTTCCTCAACACTATTTTAGATCTCAGTGCTAATATAATATAGCCACATCGTCAGCGTATGCAATACACTGATGACTTCTGTTGTAAATTGTTTTTTTTGTTTGTACTCTGCTTTCTTTTATTACCTTCTTTAGAGCGAAGTTGAACAAAACTGTTGATAGTGGGTCCCCCTCTATTCACTGAAAAGCTGTCTGTTAATGTTCCATTTACTCTTACCTTATATTGAGTACTGTGTAATGTCATCTTAACCAGCTTAATTAGTTTAAGAGAAATGTAAAATTCTCTAAGTGTGTTGTACATTTGGTCTCGTTTTATCTTATCGTAATCTTTGGTAAAATAATAAAAACGATATAGAGACCTATTCTATGTTCTATACAGGTTTCTTGTATTTGCCTTAATATACGAATTTTATCTATTACTGATCTTTCTTTTCTCAAAGCGGCCTGATAATCTCTTATTATTTCTTCCATATGTGCGTGTAGCTTATCTTTTATTAGTATGGCTGGTACTTTATATACTGTATCTAAAAGTGCAATCATCCTATAATTTTTACATTTTTTGCTATATCTTCCTTTCAGAAGTGGATGTATCACTGCCTCTACCCATCTCTTTGGCACTTCTTCTGTGTTCCATACTACTTTTATTATTTCTACGATTTCCTGCTGTAATCTTTCTCCTCCAAACTTAATCATTTCCGCACTAATACTATTTTCTTCTAGACTCTGTTTTTTTTTAAACCCATTTATAACTTTTTATACTTCTTTTTCTTCTGGTTGTGTTTCATTCCTTTCTATACCACTCTTTTTTTTTATTTTCTTGATGGTCGTCACTAGGATCTTCTCTTTAAATCTTACCCTTACTTCTTCTGTCATTAGGTTTCCTTCTTCTACTTCAATAAAAACTGTTTTTCTTTTTCTTTCTTCTCTTATTCCTTTATAAAATATTTTCCTGTAAATTTCCTTTCCATCCTTTCTATTTTTTGCTCTAAGACTTTGTTCTTATTTTTTCTACATACCTCTCTAACTTTCTTTCTATCTTCTTTTTATACCTTACTATCTGAGGGATTGCTTAGTAATTCTAATCTTGCTTTTCTCCTCTCGTTTAAACACTCTCTACATTCTTCATCAAATCATTTTTCTTTCTTGCTACCGTCTTCTCTTTTTATTATACACCTCGCTCCATATCAATGAGCGTTTTCCACTCTTTCCCATTTTTCATTTATATTGTTTTTGTTTATTCCTTCTGCCAGTTTCTGTACAATGTGGTCTTGGTAATTCCTAACTACTTCTCCATGATTAAACAGTTCCATATCGTATCTTACTCCCTTTTTCACTGCTTTTCTTTCTATAGATATATTCTCGTTCAGTTTCATCACATTAAGTAAGTATACTCTGCCATAGATGACACTACTTATTATGTTGCTTTTCTACCAATAAGTGATCTATTTGGTTTAGTATCTCGCCATCTGGAGATTTCCAAGTGCTTTTGTGTATTTTCTTAAGTGCAAATACTGTTCCCATTATCTTAAAAAATTGCTTTATTGCAAACTCTGTTAGTTTTTCTCCATCCTGATTAAAACTTTTATTGTAAGTTTCTTCTTGCTCCACTTTAGCATTACAATCTCCTAAAACTATTTTTAAAACGTTGTGAAAATCCTTTCTAACTTTATGTAGTATTCACTTTTATCTTCAATATCCTTTTCTTTGGTCGGAGCATGCACATTTATCAAACTGATATTTCTATACTTTCCTTTCAATCGTATATAACACAGTCGATTCGAAATAGCGTCACATTTTTTTATATATAACATTTTTCCATTTTCTATGTACAATGCCAAAAATCTTCTGCTCACATATACTGCTTAAATTACGTAATCTCCTATCTTTACTATATTTTACCTCTTTGCTTTATTTTTTGTAATGCCACAATATCTCTTCTAATTTCTTTGCTACTTCATTTAGTTGTTTTAATTCTCCCACTTCATTAGTACCTCTAAGGTTCCATGTACCCACCACGTCTATTATGTTTTTACTCTGCTTCATCGTTTTAGTTTTTCTTGTTAAATTTGCTGCTTTTACGTTATGTTTATTTACTGCCTGTTTTCTTGTATTCCATTCCATTTTCTTTGTCATTTCTTTCATCGTATTTCCATCCCCGAATTTACCTGTTACTTCTTTGTCATAGTCTCTACTAATTCTTCTTCGTCCTTGTTCCATCTCCACTCTGTCACTCTGTGTCATTTACTACAACCTTCTTCATTCCTATTTTTCCATTCAATAAATTTATACAGCAATGTCTGATAAGCCATACCATGTGTGTATAAAGATGCCTTTATATTGGAGACATATACAATAAAATAATGAAATTAACGGTCAATCGTACATTTATGTAACTTCGTTACAATAGGAAATATGGGACTTTGTGCTCCAACTAACTTTATTGATTATTTCGAAAAAATGGAACAGTTTTTGCTTCTTAATGAAATAGAAGACAAGGAAAAAGTAGCATTTCTTTTAACCTTTATTCTGAAGCCTACTCAATATTAAGGAACCTGGGACTCCCAGAAGAACCCAAATTAGCAGAAAAAGAAAACAGACAAGAAAGAACGGGTGAAAAAGTAATAATAGAAAAGGTGAATAGGAGAGAAAATTCTTTTAAGGAGAATTTTAAAAACGTTGTAGTGGTGTACATAGTGCTGAAGACTATCGTGTTAAAAATAGGAACAGTCGAGTAGGTTTTCGAAGAGACCATCTAGCTGATCAATACTGGAATAAGCAAAAGGAAAGTCAATCTATATTGAAGTAGTTAACGAAAGATAAACATTTGAATATTGCTAATTTAACTGTACCAGCACAAACTGAAACAGGAAAGAAACTAACGACAATTGCTGTTATAATGGGAAACAAATTAGTGAAAATGAAATGTATTAGTGGAGCCAGTGTGTCAGAGATGATGTATATATATATATATATATATATATATATATATATTAATTCTTCCCAATTTAATTTTGAAACCTTCCAGTAACAAATTTTAATCTGTAGAGTCCAAATTTATAAGCATTAAAAAGATTGATATAAGTAATTTAAAAAGTTAAACTAAATACAAAAATAACATAAACTTCCAAAACATGCTTATGGAAGTTAACGACACAAGTACATATTATTAAATACCTTTTAATAAAAAATACTTTGCTCAAAAAAAAATTGAAACAAATAATTTAAAGTATAAATACTTAAGAAAATAAACATTTTATAATAAAACAGTCTCACCATCATCAGCACAACTAACAATTAGAAGCTTCTCTATATTTTCAATTAATAAATTTCTCCGTCTTTCACTTAGAATATTTTTATATTTCGAAACACTCCTTTCGACTTTCACATTCGTTATTAGGGCATATTTAGATTTAGAAATAATGTTGGGTGCTATACTTTTAGGGAATGATACATTTTCACCACTTAGACTTACCAATTTTGCTTATTTTCTGGAATCCCTAATTTTTTGAAAACACTTCAGTAGTTTTTTGTTTAATGACGTCACGGATATTCCCTGGTACGGCGTTTATAGACATTTTGAAATCATTTACTGACTGCAACGCGTTGTTTAATGACATCTGCTCTTCCAGCCCTGTTAACATCCGACTTGTAAAACATAAATTCGCTTTTAAAAACGTTAAATCCTTTTTTAAAACAGTTTGGCAGCTTTTGATATTTTGTTTTTTCCTTGTTTAAAAACAATGTTTTTATTTATCATATTCGTCATAATCGACCATTAAGCTCCCAGGAACGCTTTTGTTGGTACTTTAAATAAGAATTTTTCGTTTTTATAAAAATTGCATATACGAAGTGCATACGATGCAATCAATATTCTTTGTCGAAGACCTCACGTCATTTATACATATATATAAAAAATGCATTTAATGAATTTGGTAAGCGTGTTTCAAATTTGTACCGTAAATTAACTTTTTTTAAGACAGGAAAGAGGAGGCACATTTGAACACTTTTTGTTTAAAAAATAATACAGTTCTCTATAATTCAAGATCTGATTGTCTTTTACTGACAAATTCTTGTAATATGTTTTGTTATCATATTAATAAAAGAATTACCCTCAAAAAGGAATTTATTTTATAACAAATAATACATAATGTTAGAATCTTAGTTCTGTTCAAAAGCGCCCCAACTGTGGGTGGCTTTGAACATGGCTGGGGTGCATTTGAACATATCATAAATTTGTAAAAAATTTATATTTATACTAAATATATCTAAGAATCTAAAAAAAAATACTAATGCTTATTCTATATAAACTTAAGACTTGTGTTTATTTTATATTGTATTCATTTAAACAATTAGAAAACGAAATAAACGACGTAGTTCTATCGGTGCTGCGCTTTAAATCAGTTACACGATTTAATTTCAAAATAATGTCTTCTAGTGGCACAACGGATTCATCGACGACATCTGGAAAATGAAATGTTAAAGTGTCACCTCTGCCATTTAGCATTTTTCTTAGAAATTTAACATCATATTCAGAATCTAGATAGTTTACGTCTGTTATTTGACCAGCATAATATTCAATTAGTTTTTCTGTTGCAAATTTCACCAAAATGAAATAATTTTTTTCAAATTTTGCGAGTTCCGCCAATTCTTCTTCATCAGAACTTGCATATACAACTTCATCATCTTCGCATGCTGAGGAATCTGTTGCACTAATTTTTCTTTTTTTGACTTGTTTACAAAAAATATTTCGTTTAATTTGATTTACTTGTGTTTTACGTTTTTTATTTTCTCTCTCTAATGTTTCTTTCTCAATTTTAATCTTTTCAGGTATTTCAGTTAAAACTCCTGATTTAACTTTCTTCCTTTTGCTTATGCCTTTCCGTGGAGCAGCCTTCGGAAAGGGTCTTACGACTTCAGGTGTTACAGGGGTTACAAAGGCCGATGTAGCTGGTATGTTTTCTTAACTTGTTTCAGACAATATTTCACTTGCTTCACAGAGTTGAAGTCTATTAGTAACAAAAGCGCAGTCGAAGTCATCATCAGAAAATACTAATATATTAAGAGGCCAGGTTCCTGTTTTCTTAAAACCTTCAACTATATTTTTTATGGTGAAAGAAGAAGCATAAGCCATACGTGAAAGACTTGGCAAATAGTGTATTGTTATTGCCCGACCAGGATTCGATAGCATCCAATCGTTCATAACAGTTGTCAATTTTGACTTAAAAGCTGAATAAACTGACACATTTAGTGGTTGCAGCCGATGTGTTGTATGTGGTGGGAAAGTGGCCAGCACTATACCATTCTGCCTTGCAAACAAGATAACTTCAAGAGAGCAATGGATTTCATCATTGTCCATTAATATTAATATTGGCGACTCAGGAGAACACTTGGTATGATGTTTTATATGTTGCAAAATCTTTAAAAAAAGGTCTTTTGTCATCCAGTCACTTTGTGGGGAATTTGCTAATCCTAAACTTCTTGGTGGGCATCAGCTACCATTTTGTCATGAAAACGGGCTCTAGGAAATATGTACACTGGTGGAACTGTATTTTCCAATGCATTAATTATTCCACACATGGTTATCATAGTTCCTCTTTCTGCAGAAACAATCTGGTCCACTTGCTTACTCCCTTTTAAAGCCACAATATTTTGAGCCTGCGTAACTGTACTGATGCCAGTCTCATCTAGGTTAAATATCTGACTGGGCACGTCTAAACCAGCAACTTTATTTTTGTTCCAATTGGTAATACATATTTTTTATTTAATCTTTTTGCATAATCATATGCCAAAATTCTGATTTGCAAGTATGTAAAGCCATTATTTATTTTTGAATACTTTTAAATATAATTAACTAAAATATTTTCTTCCTCATTGGTGAAGACCTGCAACGTTGCATGTAAATTAAAATAATTAGATCGATATGGAAGATTTTCACCATTTACTGTTGCTTGTTCCATCCGTTTTTTATTCTTTAGTCTATAAAATAAAGTTATATGCTTAACTCTATATACTGCGGCAGCCTGACGAAGCTTCATACCATTTTCCACTTCAGTTATTGCTTTTTCAATATCATCTTCATTTGCTGGCACGCCAGTACGTTTTTTCTTGTAGGTATATACCATTTCTTTTACTGCTAATCCAGTAAATATTTCAGTAATAATAAATGCATAATAAAATTCTACAGGTGGAGCACCTTTGAACAACATTCAAACCTGCCCCGCTTTTTGTGTTCAAATGTGCACCCATGCAAAGTTTTTAAAATAAAAAGATATTATAGTAGTTGGATTAGAGTTACAAATTCAGTACAAGCATATTATGCTTCCATAATGGATTAAAAAATGAAGTAACAATAAAATAAAATTACTAGAACTGAATCTTCATTCTAGTCTTACAACTAGAAAAGAAAACTAATACTTTAATATGCATAAAGTGTTACATACCTGGTAAAACACAGTACACATGCAATTATGTGGAAGCAGTAAGCACCATTACTAAAACATGCGCTGCCGTATTACAGGACGTTCATCTCTGATATTTAAATAACACAGAGGCTGTAAATTTAATACATTCAAATGTGCCCTCCTCTCTCCTACATTTAGGAAGCTATTCCTAAAACTGCATCTCAGTATCTATACTCTCAAAAAGAGTAAGAAACTTTCTGCTAAATTTCCTCGCCTACTTGCAGAGTTGCACAAAGCATTCCTTACAGTTTCAATTAAGATTCTTGTAATCATATCCGTAGTTGTAAAATAAGGTATCAGCAATCTTATTAAAGTGAGCGAACATTAACATTATCAGTGCCAGATGTTTACGACCTGTTGGTTTTTAGTAAGAAATAAAGCTTCCCCACAATATTATTTCTAATTATTCAGCAGAAAAATTTAAAATAATTATTAAATAAGCATTAAATCTAAAATATGTATAAGAATTTAAAATATACAAAATAAGCATAAAAAATAATTCCAAAATGTGTGATTCGTGAAGTTTTTGTTGTTATTATAATTTTCTAACGGAAGCATAAAAGCTAGATATCCGATCTCTAATTATCTGTTACAAGTGAGGGACATTTATTAAAAATTTACGGCATAAAAACTAACAGAAAGATACTACTGTTAATTGGTAGAAACTGGTTAGATGTTCTGTTTGCTCATTGGAGGAAAGTTCACGAAATTAAAACAGGTGTAAATTGTAAATTGTAAATTACCGGCAATTGTTTGCACGGCTGGCGCCGATACAGTCTAATACTCCGCAATTATAGTTTTGGTTATTTTTCACTATGTGCTTACTAGCGTTTGCCTGTACTTCCTATACTTTACTGCATTTTCCCAGATCGGGGCGGCATATAATAGCACGGAGTGCCCCACCCCGCACAACAGCCTCCTCTTCTTCGACCGTGGTCACCATACCCGCAGCATAATTTTTGTCAGTGCTTCGATTAATCTTTGCGTTTTCTTTATGGCTTGGTCAACATGTTTCACCATGCTGGCGTTTTTGTTTACGAGTACCCCCAGGTACTTTGCCGTATCCTTGCTACTGATGATGGTATCAAGGAATGTGATACTCAGTTCTCTTAGCCTTCTTCCACCATTTGCGTTTTTTCTGACGGCTACTTTTAATTTCTTTCTTTGTATTTTAGTGTACAGTCTATTCAAAGCCTTTTCTGAAGTTAGTTGGACCTTCTCTCTAGACTTCCCGGTTACTATTAGTGCCGTATCATCAGCGAAGCACAGTATTTCGGTGTTTGTAGGTAGGCTAGTTCTAACAACGCTGTCGAAATAGATGTTCCAAAGTGTGGGACCCAATATTGAACCTTGAACTTAATACTAATTCTTTATCATTCAGATAGTTTATTATTAAATTAACGATGTACGGGCTTTTTAGTTCTTCCATAATTCCACTCGATGTTGCTATAGTGAATGCGTTCTTGATATCCCAAGCTATAATCATACAGAATTCTCTGTTTTACGAAGCCTTGCTCTTTATTTCTTTTATTATCTCGACGACTCTCGTTAATGGATGCAGGGTGGATTTTCCTTACTTAAATCGAAATTGCCTGCTGGATAGTACTCTCTTTTCATCGATTTCTTTCATTAGCCTGTTATTTATCAAAGTCTCTATAATCTTCTTTAGTCTATCAGGCAGATAGTTTGTTACTTTCCTCAGCTCTTCCGGGGTAAAATCCGGCCTTTGCGCCTGTTCAGCATTTCGTGTGTCTTTTTTTTTTCCTTTGGGAAAAGTTCTTCAATTACCCGCATTTCTTCGTCTTCTTTTGGGGTCACTTTCACCTTCAGCCTTAACTTTTTGGTGACAATCTTGTAGGCATTTCTTTAGGGGTTTTGCTCTAGTTCTCTAAGTAGCCCTAACCATCTCTCACGTTTGACCGTTCTAATAGCTTCTTTTAATATCTTCCTGTTTGCTTAATGCACTGTCCTCTTTTCCTCTAGTTCGTTGTCATTAACGCCTCTACCGTTTCTTGCTCTTGTACAGATTCTTTGAGATTTAATGCAGTTGTTTCTTTTTTTTCTGTCACTGTTTCATCAGTAGACTAGTTTCTTATTTTTCAGATTAGCCTTCGGTGTCAGAATTTCTTACATGCCTCTTGTATACGTGATACTTGCTCCTCCGCGCCTGTATTATCGTTTAGTCTTGCTAGTTTCTTTTTTAGTTCTTTTGTCATTTTTGGTACCTTGTAGTCTTTTAATCTCCATATTGCTTCTTCCTTATAGTATGGTATTTTATCTCCCATCTGTATTTGAAAATATATATTTCTGTGGAGCCTGAGATTATCCTCTTCCTCGTCTCCTTCCAACCTGCTACTCTGTCGTATATTGAATCTGTGCATAGGGTTATATCTATGTAGAATTTTCGATCATGTCTAGCAAACCCTGGGGTATTTTTGCTGTTTAACACAACCATATTGTATCTCCTCTTACGTCCTGTCGATTCTCTTCACACAGGATCGACTCAGCATTTGGTCCTCTCCAATTATCTGCTTTCCTGGACCATCAAGAATCTGGATCATGACGTCCCATTCTTTTTGGAAGTCTTCTAGCTTTATGCTGGGTGAATAGTAACAGCTGCAGAATTTTAAACCTTCCACCTCTGCCCATACCCACCCGTCTCCTTTTTTAATTTCGCTAACTTTTAGATTTTTATTTAGTACTATTAGAGCTGCGTTCATTTTTTTGTCCGCAATCCATCCTCTACCACCCATTAGATTCTTATTCGGCCTGCTGATCAGTATGATGTTAATACGTTTTGTCATTGCGCTCTCGAAGATGAGATCGGTAGTCCCTTTACCCTTCCCGCAATTTATCTGGAGTACTTGTATGTGCATGACTAGTCGGTTTTCTGTATCTTTTCCGCCCCCATTGCAGCCATCCTTGTCGTTCTATTTCCTGTATCAGTTTCTTGAAGTATGGACACTTTACCTGGTCCGATCTGTGACCTCGGACACCGCATTTTCCACAGCTGGTTTCTTCGCTGTATTTCTTAACCTTGTGTCCTCTTTTGTTTCATCGCAAACACGTGTTGCTTTTGTCTGTTTCTGTCTTGCAATCTCTCGTCCTGTGTCCATGTTCGAGGCATCTGAAGCAGCGTACTATATATATTTTCTCTTTTACCCTGCAGTTTATCTAGCCTATTTTAATCTTCCTTGCTTTTATTAATTGATTTGCTGTTTTTTTTGGCAGCTCCACCGTAGCCGTAAGCTCTTCCGATTTCCCTATACAAGCGGCCTTAATGTCAATATCTTCTTTCGGGGTCTTTGTCTCCTTGGAGATTACGTTTTATACTTCTTCCGGTGTGGTGGCTGAATTCATCCCTATTATATAGATTATCGCGGTTTCCATATTTCTGGTAGTAACTTCTGCATCTCTGATTTTATGCTTGATCTCATTTCCTAGTTTCTTGGCCATGTTTGTCCCCCCTCTATAGGTAGGAGCACGTCACCCTTTGCTGTCTTGATAATCCTGTTAACTTGGACCCCGGTTGTTTTTATATCAACCTCTTGTTTTATTTTCTTTAGTAGGTCTGCGTAGGTTTTATTTTCTGTTTTTATGTTTTTTGCCCTCTTGCCTATTTTTTGTTTTGTATTCCTTTCCGGATTGTGGGTTAGAAACTCTATTTTTAGATCATTCCCTGCAAGTATATATTTTCCAATTTTTCTTCTATACTTCTATTCCAGCCCCCTTCCCGCTACCAGTTTGATGATTTTTGGTTTGGTTTCTGTAGTTCCTATTAATTGCCCCTGTTCTTCTGGTAATTCCACCATTTCCTTCATGCGTTTACAAGGAAGCTCTAACTGATCTATTATAATAGTTGCTGTTGTAAAGGGTTTCTCGGCCGGCGCTTGGGAGGCAGCTTTCTTTTGGTTTCCATCGATTGATTTGCCCTACCTAGAGTTAATAGTTGCGAATTATACTGCAGAACAAATTTATGTAATACAGTTTTAAAATACTAATTTATTAATTCACTGTAAGTTCATTTTCGTTTTAGAAAGAAAAATAAAAACCAAAGACATAAGGCAAAAAGGTAACTTTAGTTGCAAGTATTATATAGTTTATTAATATACACTTACCGATAAATCCACACGTTCGGAAATCTCATGTTTTGCAACTCCAGCTTCTTGCATGCTAATGATCATATCCCTAACTTCCAGGGTGGAATCGTGTTGACCCAATAAACGCGGCATACTTTAAACTTTTAAAGCATAAACCTAATTTCTTGCAATATATTTAAGAAATTCTTCCACTGTAAAACAACATAGACGAAAATACTACCCTAACCTGTTTAAAATAAACACAGTGGTAAAAGAATAAAAATCTTAGTGCAAGATAACTGTAATTTTAGGAATGTTTAAAACTTACCAGGTAGTAGTTGTAGTTCAACAACAGTTAAATGACTCATAGAGACTTAGTTTCGACAAGAATGTTGTGTAAATTTACTTAAAATCGGCTTAATTGAAATGTAGTAATACATGTTATTTACTTCCTTTATTAATTTCAGAAACATTTTTAGGCCTACTAATATTTATTGACTGTGGATTGATAAGGAAATGGGAGTCATAAAGGGTTCATAAATAGGAAAGAAAAAGAGGTTGTAAATTCTTCCAAATACTTTAAAATTTCTTTGTAAGGCGCATTCGTTATTGTATTTCGTCTCTATTTTAGAATTTATTTAAGGAACTCATTCCTTGTTGTGTTCACGACCTAGTTATACCTTCATTCCTATTCAGTTTATGTTTCTGTTAGTTGTATTAAAAATTGCATTTCGTAACTTAAAACCTTTTCTTGAAACAAAACATTTGCAAATGAGTTTACCTTCTTCTTCCTCTTCACTTCATGTATTAGGCTGACTAGGCCTTTTACAGTGCCCACCGCTTTCTTGGTCTACCTAAACTTCTTCCTGTTGCTTTGTACTCTTTTTCTTTCTTTGGTATTCTATCTGTATTCTATCTGTATTCATTCTTTCTAAATGTTTGTTCCACTTTATTTTATTTTGTTTTATTATTTCATTTAAACTGTAGATTTGCAATTCTTCTCTGCTATCTTGATTTCTTATCATATCTCTTCGACTACAGCCCTTAACTTGTTTCAAATCCTTCATTTCTTGAGTTTGGGTTTTTTTCTCTTCATTATCATTATCCAACTCTCACTGCCATATTATGTAAGAGTTAGCACCGCTACTGTTTTATTCTAGTATCTTTTCGCGTTTTATTTTTTAAGCTTTCGTTTCTTGTTCCACAGGTGTAAGAGAACCTATTAATCTTCTATTCTACATCGTTACTGTAGTCCTAAGAGATATCGCATCTCAAAAAAATGGTTAACCTGCTCTAATACTTTCTCATTTACAACTATCTTAGTTCTTGTACATCTTTCCCTATAAATGCCATTGTTTTTGTTTTCTTTGTAGATATTTGTATGTTATATTCTTTATATATTTCACTCAATTTGTGTACTACTTTTTCAAGTTCGTTTTCAGTTTTTGTTATTAGCGTGAGGTCGTCGGCATACACTGAATGGCATCGCCAGTATATACGTTAAACAAGGTGGGCGAAAGACAACATCCTTCACGTACTCCTTTATTTTGGTTTATATCGCTTGTTGTTCATCCTTGAAAGTTTAGAGTTATTCTTGTGTTGTGATATAACTTCCTATTGGATATCCTCTTTGGTCCATTATTTTCCATAGCTTTTGTCTCTTTACGTTGTCAAATGCCTTTTCGAAATCTACAAAAGCAATATCTGTTTCTTGGTTATAATCTCCCCGGTTTTCAATTATATGTTGTAATGTATGTAGCATTTATTGTTGAGCAGCCTTTTTCGAAGCCTGTTTGTTTTACACCTATTAATTTTTCCATTATTATTTTTAGAAGTCTATTTAGGATCCTTGCGTATATTTTGTAGGCTGCATCTAATAGGCTTACTTTTCTGTAATTTTCGCAGCTATTACTGTTTCCTTCTTAAAAAGTGATATCACTTTAGCCAGTTGCCAATCTGTTGGTGTGACGTTCAGCTTCCAACACATATTGTTGTCTAGTCCTCTTCCTTTTCTATTTGTAGCTTCTTTCAATGATTCAGTCAGCTCTTCTAAGGTTATATCCTCTAAGCCTTTCGTATCAGCTTTGTCTATTTTTTTCTTCTTCTACATCTTTATCGTACCATTAATTTTGATAGTGTTTGATCTGTTATTCTTCTCTTATGTCATTGGTTTGGAAACTCTCTTTGGTTCTCTTATTTAACGTTTTTATTATTTTATATGCCATCTGTTGTCTATGTTTTCTATGGTGCTAATAAATTTATACCATGATTCTATATGCACTTCCCTTACCATGTCTTTTGCATGATTTCTTTTTTTGTCTATATGATTCCTTGTTTTTCCGACGGATTGTTGAGAAATTTTTTCTTCTTCTATTTTTTTTGTTTTTTATTTATTATTTTTTCTATTTCTTCTGTACATATTCTTGGGCCTATTCTTAGGCCTATTCTTCGTCGGAGCTTTCTTTTTGTACCTACTGCCTATTTACTATTTTCTTTAGATTATCCCATTCCTCTTCGTGTCTTCTTTAGTGTCTAGTTTTGCATATCTGTCTATTTTGGAGATTGCTAGAAAGTGATCTAAACCTATGTCTTCTCCTTTAAATAGTCTTGTAACTCTTGCATGTCCAGCTGATTTCTCATTGTTAATAACATGTGTACTTGTTATGTCTTGTTTTCTAAAAACATTGCAAGGTCTCTGAGCATTTTTCCATTTTCATTACAAGTATCTTCTCTGTATGATCCTACTACATTTGAGATTGAGTCTTTTGAAACGAAGTTATAGTTTCCTCAGTTTTACCTTCTTCTAGCGCATATTCTGCAATAATGGTGACTTTTCCTCTCTCTCTCTTTGTCTTTAGTCTGACTGTTATTAACCTTTCATCATGATATTTGTAGTCTACTATATTGTTCCTCCATTGTCTTATATTGAATAAAGCTACTCTTTCTTTTTGGTTCACTCCGCTATATAACATTATGTAATCATCTAAATATTTATTTCCTTTTAATTTTTTCTTGGTTTCTGTGATCGATGCAAAATCTATTTAATGTTTCTTCGGCATTCTCTCTAATTCTGTTTTCTTTTGTAATATTCCTATCACATTCCAGGTTACTACTTTAATTTGGCTCGTTATTCATTTTCTTTTATCCATTTTCCTTGGTAAGTTTGGAATCTTACCTTACCTTAATATCGTAGCAACGTAACAAAACAAGATAAATTTAAGCGTCCGAACGATATTTCCCCGCTTTATGCAATCCCAGATACTCTTACTAGACTGAATACGGTAGTACACTCCACAAAATTAAAAGTCAATAGGTTAAACCTTTCAGCTTACGAGTTAAAACATATATCCGCCTAGCAAAGCGATATTTTTAACCTCTCGACAGCCAGTCTTCCAGGGTTAACAAGATATAACGAAACACAAATAAAACTAACTTGTAGCTAATTATGAGTTGTAGTGAAACATCACCGTCCGATCCGTTTAAAAGATAGCCAGAGTCCTTTCGCTCCACACTGCGCAGCTCCTGCTTATTTGAACAAAGGAACTGGGACGCAGCCGGAATTAAACCCGACCAGAAAAAAAATACAGAAGGCCCTACGAAATTAAAATTTTCCATTCTTTCCCGATTCCATTGTAAATCTGACTTAGACAGGGTCGTGAGAAAGTAAACAACGCAAGCAAAAATTCTACGAAATCAAGGTTTATAAACACATCTTGGTGTCGGAAAGCAATTAACAATTTAGAATAAGGCACGTTCGTAGAGCCAATTAGTCGGGACAAAAATTTATCAACCATTAAAACGAACAATTAAAAAAATACCTCTATACACAATGAAATAATTTAGTTTTTAAACGCCTACAAAGAAATATCTGAACAAAATTAAAGACAGAGATTGGATAGGTATGCGTTGTTATAAAATGGCAATGCATTCTGTCTCTAACTTAGGAAAGTAAACAGATAAAATAGTTACTTTGACTAATTTTTCCTTAATTGCATTAAGAGTTTCAAGATGCTCATTACGAAAATCGAATTTTGTGTCTTTTTTAATTAACGAGTAGAGTGGTTTGGCAATGACTGCAAATGGCGGAACAAAACGACGAAAATATGAAGCAAGTCCTAAGAATTGGTGTAATCTCTTCTGACTGTTAAGAACTGGGTAATCATTAACAGCTTGAACATTTTGTGGGTTAGGTTGAATACCCCCCTGAAAATCAGATATTCTAAATAGATTTTTTGATTTTGCAAAAATTAACACTTATCTAATCTAAGCTCTAGTAGGTTTTCTGACATAACATGCAAAACTTTTCTCAAAATTTGCAAATGTTCCTCAATAGTGGAAGTGGCAATAAGTATGTCATCCACATATAGAAATATTTTCTGACTATAAATAAGTTCACGGAAAATAGTGCTGCTACGCCCAAAAAATACCGAAAGTCCGTTATAAATTTCAAAAGGGTCTCTTGTCCACCCAAACTGACCAAGTTGCGTGATAAAAGATGTATAGTTTATGGAATCATCGGCTAGTTTAATGTGATAGGAACCACTTCTCAATAGGAGTGGGCCGAAAAAACAACAATTTTATTTTTCAAGTCGTAATACCGCGGCAAAGTTGCGAATTGGGGAGACTAAAAAGGGTTAAAAAAAGAAATAAAATCGGTTTATATCTTCCGGTCGCGCATGTGCTCTAAACTTTGCCGAAATTTGGAAAAATTTACATTTTTCCAATAATTTTTAACATTTATAAATTAACTTTTTCCCGAATGTAATAGCTCAAATTTCTATGTATTAGAACTACAGAAAATAATGTTTAAATATTACTTAAATCTGTCAACATCTTCCGCTCGCGCATTGCCTTCAAGGTTAATGAAATTTTGAAATAAAATTACAAATAAAGGTAGATCATAGTTCAAGGAAAAACTTTCCACTACTAGGTCTCTATTTGGATGGGCGGATGGACGACACGTTAGTAGTAGATCAAGCTCATTTGAAAAGGCCCCGTAGAGTAAAAAAGGAAGAGCATTACTCGCTAATTCAAGAACTTGGTTGAGTCAACATCAACCATGTTACTCCAACTCCTGGAAGTTCTGAATGTATTGTCGCTTCTATTATTTCTTATCTGTCTGATCGGGGTATTTCTCTTGAAAAATTAATTGTCATAGGATGCGGTCGCACTGAGTTAGTACGGGTTGGAAAAACGGTCTGATTCGCCGATTTGCCTTCTCCACTTTAATGAACTGCCATTCCGGCATCTGTTTCAATACCTAAACGGTAAATCAACGGGTCCGAAATCTTTGAGAGAGCCAATCGGTGAAAAGCTAAGTGGCTGCGAAAAACGTCCAGTGATTCGCTCAAGAGTATTGGCTGTCAGATCCCCACAACAGAGAGCAGTAGACTAAGTGAGGATCAGCAATATCTACTCGATGTTTTCATGGCAATAAAATCAGGAAACTGTAAAGAGGATTTGGTTGTACGAGATCCTGGTTCCTTGTCACACTCGAGGTGGTTGGCAACAGCAAATCGAACTCTCAGATTGTACTTAAGTGAAGAAAGTCCCACGCCTGAACTTCAAGAAATAGTTGTCTTTATTTTGAAGCCATACATGCCAATGTGGTTTAGTTTTAAAACAAGTAAATACTTTACAGACGGACCAAAACTTGTGTACCAATCAATACAATCTTCAAGGTACCTGTCTGAAGGTTTACGTAATATTGTCGACCCTGTGATAGAACGGAGTGGCTTTTTTTGCTCATCCAGAACATTAAATGTTAGCCATGACACAAGATAATACAAAACACATAAGAAAGCTCGGATTTCAAAGATTTCTAAAGTCGAGACAGTTAGATCAAAAGAGAACAACTATCAGAACATTCATGCCGCCAAAACTCAATTTCAAGGCTGAACACTACTCGGCAATAATTAACTGGATAGACTGTAATTTATCTTCTCTCCCATTACTAAAAGATATCAGTGACGATGAATTTAAATTACATATTCAAAGTGACTCAGTTTCTAATTGGAATATAACATTCAAGACATTCCCAGTTCACACACAGTCAGTTGAACAATCTCTGAAACTCGTGACAGAAACCTCAGGAAAAGCGGAGCTGACTCTAGGGATGGTTTTATCAGAACGACTCTGCTGCCAAGGTCAATCATGTCTAACTTTGCTCATAAATCAGATTTCAAAGTGCTTTCAGCCAAGAATGAGTAAAAACAATTGTTCAACATGAGCATCTTTGACTTACGACTCTTCACACAAAAACCTAGTGTTTCCAATACAAAAATCTGTTTATAAATATTACTAATGGTCTAAAATAGTTAGTATTTAAACATTTAAACTTGTATTCAATAAAGAAAACCAAAAAAAGAACATGTAAGTTGTTAGTATTTTTTTTTCTTGAACTATGATCTACCCTTATTTCTAAATTTTTTTCAAAATTTTATTAACTTTGAAGGCAACGCACGACCGGAAGGTGTTGACAGATTTAAGTAATATTTAAACATTATTTTTTGTGGTTTTAATACATAAGAATTTGAGCTATTACATTCGGGAAAAAGTTAATTTAAAAATGTTAAAAATTATCCTAAAAATGTGAATTTCTTCAAATTTCGGCAAACTTTAGAGTCTTCCCAATTCGCACCTTTTCCGCGGTATTACGACTTGAAAAAATAATTTTTGTTTTTTCGGCCCACCTTACTTCTCAAGTCCGAACTAGAAAAATATCTTTTACTTGTTAATAAATCAAGTTGGTCATTGATCAACGGTAAAGGAAAATAATCCCTAACTGTACATTTATTAAGCTCCCTAGAGTCTATACAAAGCCTACAGTCGTTTGAATTCTTTTTCTTTAATAACACAATTGGGCTACAATAAGGGGAATAACTTTCGCGAATATATCCTTTATCTAGTAAACAATCTAAAATCTCTTGTAACTTTGATTTTACCTCATAGGATAATTTTCTCGGCCTAAATGTAAACGGTTCATTACCCCGAACTGAAATCATAGATTCAAAATCAATTTGTGGTCTAATGGCCTTCATAAACTTCATAATCCAGTTTTTCATTGTTTAAATCTGGTGCACTATTTTGGACATTATCTATATCAACTGACATTACACTTTGAGCCTCATTCTGCAATTTGTCAGACCTTCTTTTAATTTTACATTCCTGGCCAATTCAAATTTCTAAATTTTACCCTTGTAGCACAATAAGGTAGGAACTGTATAGGTTGCCGAGTCCGTTACGACTAGGGAATGAAATGCTTATTCTGGGTCTAAACTGTGTAGGCATCGTGGTCAGATATGGTGTAGGAACCGTTTAGTATCTGTATGGCATAGCATAGCAAAGCACATACGGTTTCTGTGCCGTACAACCGCATCAATCTGAGTCAGCTACAGCGCCATCGTTTGGAGACATAAGAAGTCAAAAGTTAAGCTTTTCAACAGATGGCGTTGTTGCAAGTTCGGATTTACATTGGCATTCCTATATAGGAACTGTATGGCTAAGCGGAATCGATTTAATGCAGTTAAATAACTTTAGTATTGCAATAATTAGTGAGTTAATTGACAAATTTAATTAATATTTTGTTCTTTAAACTTACCTATATCTTATTAAGCTTTTATGTTTGGTTTGATTACTTACAAATAAAGTTTTATTTCTATTAAATCTATAATTTACATCTAGTAGAAAAGAAAGGATAAATTAAGACAACATAAATTAAATATTTTATTATAGAATATACATAACACATGTACAACATAAAATATTTAAAAATTAACAATCCATACTACTTACTAATAATTAAGCTTCACGTATTTACTCTTATGTACGCACATATGTAACTAAATGTAAGTTGATGCAGTTTTAAAAGGCAGGTTGAGTTGGGTTTTTTCGAGATAGATTATAACACTGATTTACAAAAAATCCAAACGCTCAAACATTTATAATTTTTTATTTGTTAAATTTCTATTGTTACAAACCTATTTAATTAATAGGATTTCGTTGTTAAATTTGTCCTACGTACTACGAGCCCCGTCAACTATAGGTTCGGACACGTTCGAATTTTATTTTCTTTTTTAATTTACTTATATTAAAAGAACAAATTACAAATAGTAGTTTGGGTTTTTGCAAATGGTATGTAACAGAAGTAGTTATTAAATACTTATTGTTATAAATCTTTACAAACATTGATTATAAATAATAATAATAATAATAATATTGAAATAGAAAAATGACCGTCCATTGTAACTTGGGACGCCACATTTAATATTGCGTAACATTGCCCTTTACTTTAATAACAGCCCTAATTCGAGTCTGTTAATTTTGTGCATTTTTCCGAGACTTACAAAATTCCATATGAGTTTAATTTTCCGCCGCAATTCGAGTAGTGTGCGCTGCGGTTCCGCGAGCAGTGTTTTCTTCATAATTAACCACACACTTTCAATGACGTTTAAATCTGGGCTGCTAGAAGGCCATTACATGGTATCTAGCTCGTTATTCTGCAACCACGTCTTAGAAGATTTGGCGGTATGGCATGATGCAACCATCCTGCTGAAAGATGTAATACCCATTGTCCGACAAAAGCTCAGTAGATGGAAGCAGACTTGTTTCCAAAATTTCAATATATTTTTGGGCATTTACTGTTCCGTTAATAAAATGTAAATGTTTTAAAACTTTACCTGACATGCATCCCCATATCATAACACTGTCAGGAGATTTTACGGTCTGTTTCATACAGTGTTTGTGATAAGATTCATTGCTTTTGCCGATCACTCGTTTTCGCATATCACCAACGCAAACATCAAATTTAGACTCGTCGCTAAATATGACCATGCTCCATTGTTCTGCAGTCCAATTTTATCGCTCCTTAGCCCACTTTAGCCCATTCTTTTTTTGTTTCACAGTTAACAGAGGCTTTTCATGTGCCTATTAAAAAAATGAATATTTGTAGCTTTGTAAAATTATAACAAACACACTGTCCTTACCTTATAAAATTTATATCTCTTCTTAAATAAATATTTTCGTGTTGTCTCAATGAAAACGGTTAATGTTGTCGGACTATAATTTACCCAAATCGCGTAAATTAGGGCACTGGTTTTCTTTGGCAATTTTACTCAAACTTCGCATATCACGGTCTGAAATTTGTGGAGTACGTCCTGGGCTTTTACCAGTTTCAAATGATCCTGTTTCTTTATATTTTCTGATTATGTTGGCAACTGCAGAGATTGGAAGTAACAATTCTTTTGCGATTTTTTTCGCCCACTTTCACCTAATCTCTGCGAATTTTAAATGACGTTGCGAATTTTCGCAGATACAGCTTTACTTCAAGCCATAATTCTAAATTATGCTCTGAACAGACACGTTACCACTTATTCTGTGTGTTAATTTAATCTACTGTACCGGCAAATCACAAATAGATGAATGCGTCCGAGGATATAGTTGACTAGAATTATCGCATTATATTGTAATAATAATTTTTTCAAATACATCTCTGTATAAATTTGCAACGGTAAGTATTTAATAAATACCTGTGTTACCTACCATTTCAATAACTCAAACATCTATTTGTAATTTATTCTATTAATATAAGAAAATTAAAAACGAAAACAAAATTCTAACGTGTCCGAACCTATAGTTGACGGGGCTCGTATTTGTTTCGCTTTTGTACCTAAATTTGATATGAATCATACATTACATATCTCCAAATTCCATTGCAAACCACTAACATTTCCGGGGTGTTCGTATTTTTTCAACGCAGCATAGATTGTGTTCTTTTTTGTTCAAATACAACACGCACCAGATTTTAAACTTGAAACTCAAACGATTTTTCTAACAATTTGTCAAGATACCAATATCACCGCACTCACCACTGGTTTAAGCATCTCTCGGTTTGTGGTCGCCTTAAATAAATTTCCCATGAACCATATCTGAAATAAAATTATTAAAAGCTTTTAAAAACTTAGTGATGAGTAGTGTTACTAATATACAATATTTGTATTGTTAAATGAACAATTACAAAGCAACTGCTACGTATTTTTATGAATTTAAGCATTATAAATAAAAATAATATTCATAATATTCTAAAAGACAACTTACCTCTATGAAGCCTTAAATCTGTCTGAAAACATTTTACCCCTCATAGTGTCATTATTCAAGGTCGCTCATTTACCTGTTTCTAACGGTTTTTCTCCAGCACAAGATCAATAGAAGTGTAGAATTTTTTTTAAATTACGAAAATGAACAATAAAAACCCGCATATAACAGGCGCACAGCTAAAGGGGTCTACATGTGACACATCACTGTGTTTTTGCCTCCCTCAGACGATAATAATAATTATTCGGATTTAAATTCATACTGAAATATTTAACTGATCATTTTAAAAGTTATAGGAAAACGTAGTTGACTAGATTTTTATTGCTTTACTGCTTTCTCTTTTACCTATGTCCAATTTAAATTGCAATATTAGCCCTACTGTCAAATGGCAACACATTTTTCCCTTTTTTTATTAGACGAGATAGATTATATCACTCATTTTAAATTTAAGTTTGATCAGCTTCAAATATTATAGAATTCTCGGTAGTGTCCGAAACTTCACAATTTTTTGAATGCTTGCAGCAATTTGCCGTAGGTTAATAAGTTTTATGACAGGAAAGAAGGTTAAATAGAACCGGCTGACAATAACTACCTGCTCAAAATGCTAAAGAATTTGGCAAATCATAAACATAATCACATTTGCCTTTATTTAAAAAGATACATCGTGTTGCCGCCAGTAACTTGTAATTAATAATTTGCCATTACCATTTCTACTTAAAAATCACAATAATTTAGTACAATAATGAAATTATGTTAAAAATTGATGTATTTCTTATTTGTCATTTATCCGATAAATAGTCCAGGTAGAGTGTATTCCTTCAATTATTTATAATTCTGGGTACAAGCTTGTCAGATAAAATAAATACCTAGCGTAAAAAATTAGAGATTTATGAAAAATACATAAATTCTTTTAGAGATTTAAAACTAGTTCTAGTATAATTAATAAAATCGATATGTAGATTGAAATGAACTAGTTTTATCTGCATCTCTCTTACCACTATGAGCTTCGACTGGTAGTAATACATTGTTTAATTAGTTTTTGTATAAAAAAGTCGACGCTTTAAATGAAAAATGCGATAACTTTATTATCGAATAAAGTAAGGCAAGAACTTTTCTGGGAAATTAGATTTATAATAATAACAGGGATTAAACTGATATGAACAAACACTTTATAATATTTCATTTTACTTTGTTTCATAACTTACGTAACTATGAATAAAGATGCTTCAATCTTTATTGGTGTTTTTATTTAGATTAATAAATATTTTTTAGGAATTTTTTTGGAAGTTCTCCTTCGTTAGTAATTTGCTTTCGATAGGATTTAAATTTTTGAGTTGGTGCCTTTTTTGCGCATTGTACATATTATAATACTTAGTTATTATTGCAACTTCAATTGTGTTAATTGTTTCATAAAACAGAAACAGTATTAAGAGTTCAACAAACAAAGCATCTTAAGATTAGTTTTCATATTGACAAGCTATATTGTTCCTAAATCGTCAAGTTAATATGCATACTAATGTTGTTTTATGAGTTATTAACCGTACAGTAACGCTACAGTCATCCTAACATTAGGTTCTGTATTGGAAATCGACGCATTTCCTATACGGCCAAGACAGCGCTAATACTGAGTTTTTTTGAGGATTAGTAACGATACCGTATATGCGTCTAGCTAATTAAGTTGGTCTCGACCGAACAGGTACCGCGTAGGACCTGGACAGATTTCTCTGTGCTGGTTTTAGCACGAGTAACTGCATAGTTTCTGTAAGATTCCTGGGCGGTTCCGACTTTTGTGCTGCTAGGGAAATTACCCATACTAAAAACAAGCATAATTCAAACAAAAGTGTAACAGATACTGTTAATGTCTCACGGAAAGAAGCGTATAACTTAACTCAATATGGATACAATCAAATACTCAGAAATGAAGTTCAACAACTGCAACAAAGACTTTATACAGGTATTACAAGAAGGAAGTAATTATCGTTAGCAATTTTACTTAAGCTAAATCATCAAACAGCGTAAA
>VTPC01090665.1:225970-238602 GCA_011009095.1 Ignelater luminosus | reverse complement strand
CGACTTCTGGGCTCCGTTTAGACGTGCCTTTTGCTATTTTCCAATATCAGATTCCTGGAATCTTCGTCGCAAAAATTAAAGTCACACCGTCTCGATTGAGCCAGGTTTAAGCTGGTAAATCTACAATGGAAATTTTCCATTGTCGTATAAAGAGTATTAATGTCCTAATCTGTTAGGGTGTATATCCGACTTTTTAACCCCACTTCCGTAAGTACGAACTGCGTAACAAAAAACGCAGAGGTTGGGCTATACGTGGATAGCTGTTGACTTGAACCAACGTGTGGTAATTTTCGACGTTTATCTCTACACCCCCTAATTGGATTCAAACCAAATTAAGTGAAGCGATCTTCTTAAATAAGAGATCGGACTGGAGAAATCGTAATTTCTTCGTGTCAGAGACGCGCAATAGTCGCGGAAGAAAGTGGTTTGTTTGCCAACAGCAAGGCTTATAAATTTCGTTATCGTGGGGAATGTATAACCCAAATATAATTACGCTGGTGTCCTACAGGAAGCAGAAATTGCAGAGGGTAGGAACGCAACCATTTTGGCCCCGTTGGTGTAGCACCTGTGTGTATACTACATTTTGGAAGCTCCGCAAAATTTTAATAGTGCTCGAGACTCAATGATTTCGTTTATAAAATTGTGTGTAAACGCCTGGATTTTGTTCTTATGTTTTTTTTGTGATTAACGTAAAATAAGTGGTTGTTCGTCGAAATTAAAGTTTTCTCAATTATTGGATCTAGCTGCCTTTCGTTGGAAAACAGAGGTCTGCACATACGTTCTGGAAGAAAGAATTCCTGTATGAGTAAGAAAGAAAACCTGCTATGTCTTATTATATGAATTTTAATGTTTAAAGACTAGGAGAACGTCGAACTTTGTGAAATATTTTATACGAAAGCTTTGCTTAGACAGGATCAGTTTCGTATTGTTTTATTGAATCATAATTTTTACAAGTAAATTTTTAACTAATTTGTAACAGGAACGTTCCCAGGTAATTTTAGCTGGTGTTTGATAAATTGTTGCAACAAAATTACTAACTTGGCAATCATTTCTTTGTTCTTAAATGTAAAGTTCAGTTGCCAATATTTAACAATTTATGGTCAAGTTTACCTTAGTCGGGTTAATTAATATTTGAATTTTGATCTTTTGTGTTCCATTTTAAAATTTTAACGTAACAGAATCATTTCGCTTTGTTTATTGTAATAATTTGTTTTTCTTATAGTTTGTTTCTGTTTTTTTTTATTATTTTATCGACTCTGTTCTCCAAACAGAAATTAATTTATGCCTCTTATTGATATTCTTTTGTAGTGTTATTTTATTATTGTTTTTGTATTTTTGTTTGTGTGTGTTTGACTCATTTTTTTATTATCATTATTGTTTTAATAAATGTAAGTAAGGCCGACTTCTTGTATTTTTGTTTTTGTAAGTGGATCTCTGGTCCAGATAAGCAGCTTAATTTCACTATTTTGTTCTTTTGGCTATCCAAAAGCACGTAGTGTATATTCCAAATTTCAATTATAGACTAGATATCCTTGCTCAAGAGAGAAGTACCATAAATATTGAATTGGCATTTCTCTCTTGTATCGTTTTAAAAGAAGTAAGTAAAACAAACCAAGTGCTTATACAGTGTTTATTTTGTGTATTGAGTCTCATTGGTGAAACATCAGAGCGAGTTTTAATAAAGCTTCCACGAGGTAAGTTACACACAGGGTGAGGTTTCGCAAGAAGCCTATATACAGGGTGTCGGATTCACGAGTAGTCGCGTGACCGACCATCAGAACCCTTCCATCTACGACTGCTGGCGCTCTCTTTTACGACCATCTATTAGTTTAATAAGAGTTTTGGAAAACGGTGAGCTTCTCTTTGTAAGAGATTAGCCAAGTTTATTTGAGAATCCACCCCATCTGCGGCATGAGCTACGGGATTTAACATCTACCATTGGTCTGGACGGGACTTGTGCATACTTTTGAGCATCTTCCCGTTACAAACTATTCCTATTTCTCACAAGGAAAAAGCTTGTCTGGTTAATCTTTGCAAAAAAGGGACATAAAGCAAGTTTACCATGATTTTTATTTAGATTTAACTACTTTAAACCAGACGAAAATAAAGAAAATGCTTAGATTAGATTCAGAATTAATTGAAATCTGCCGTAGCTGCCATAATGCCTCTAGTTCTTTGTCCAACATAAGACTTTTGGTCAGTTGAAATTTAGAAACAGACTTTGTTTCTAGAAATTAAATATGTAAAGTAATGTAGAAGGTATTAAGGTTAAAACTACAAGTAATAAGTTACGTAAAATCTTGCGTAAACGATCTTACATTCACAAAAAAGACGTGGCGTAATCTTTTATCAAGATGGCAAGTACATATGCTACTGGCTGGATTTATCGTAAAAATTGATTAAGGGCATCTAAATGGCGCGATTACCTTAAGATGACATGCAATGTAGCATCGTCAAAAGCAATCCCTGACCACAGTTTCAACACATTCAAATACTGCAATGAGAATGAATCTCTTGCACATGTGTTAGATTCATGCCGCCAGGGAGAAGCTTTTTGCATCAAATGGCATAGTGATGTAAGGCACTTGATTGCCACAACTTTTGTACGAAAGGGATACAAGGTACATCAAGAAGTTTTGGTTTATCAGAAAGAAAACACTAGCGATTGATAGAACTAACAAACCAACTGTACGTTTCGGAAATGTAATATCTACATTCTCATTACTAGTTTTTATGGAATTTGAACAATTTTCAAGAAATAATCCGGAAGATTGTGGTGGCGAGATTAATTTTTTAGGGTTGACCTCTGAGGTGGGGTAATACTGGAACTACAGTCTCATAGCCTCTTTAAGCTTGTATAGACTTATGTGGCATTACCTCCCTCGATGAGTAGAAAATAGGTGAATGTTCAATACTGTTTATTAATTTCTCTAAATTGTCTTTATATATAAAATTGGCGTGCTGACATAATAACAAATTACAATATCTAAGTAACAAGAAATAACAATTCTGCAAATATTACATTTTACAACAATACAAAATGCAATTACAACATTTTACAACTAGAATATTTTTTTTTATGTTAACACTTTATTTTACTATACTACTATGGTATAGTAGAGCAACCACAACGGAAAGAAGAGAAAAAATGCCAATGCAAATAATATCACTAAAGGAATAGATGAGACATTACACATTATTATCAGAAAACAGCAATAAGTATAAAATGCCTGATGCAAAATGCAAACAAATTTAAGGAAAAAAAGTGACAGTTACAGAAGACGCCGTTAAAACAGCTGTCAAAGCGTTAAGACATAACAGAACTGGTGGCCCGGATGGTATATATGCAGAACTGATAAAATATGGTACAGAGAAGCTCTTCAAATAGTTGTAACCAAAATTTCTAATCAATGTTTGAATGGTCATCCTGTCCATGAGCAATGGAAAACAGCATACATTTCTTCAATTCAAAAAAAAACAGAAAGGATTTCAACAATTACCGAGGAATTTCCATTACTAGCAGCATGAGTCGACTATGTAAAAAAATATTGAGAGATTTACTCGAACAAGTGTACACCAGTTACAAAGAAGAAGAGCAATCTGATTTCAGAGCCGAGAGGTCATGTACTGACGTATTCTGTCTGAAAGAGATAATAGAAAAGAAGAGTGTTTATTGACCTCCAAAAGGCATACGATACAATACCTTTAAAGAAATTGTTGAAAGTACTCCAATAATCTAATATAAACCACACAATTATCAAAGCTTTACAAAGTTTATATCAGGGATCGAAGTCCAAAATAAAAGTGGGCAAATACGTTTCCGATTTATTTGCTGTAAGAAAGGGCCTAAAACAAGGGTGTTATGTATTCCCAACCTTCTTTAAAATTTATGTAGCGAAAGCATTACACCAATGGAAAGCAAAATGTAACAGAATGGAAATAGAAATAAATGATAAATGCTTGTATACACTACAGTTCGCGGACGATCAAAATATAATGGTGAACAACAAGGAAGACATGGAATATACGGTAAGAAAATTAATCGACAAATTCCATAAATGGGGACTCGTCGTGAATACAGAGAAGACTAAGTACTTATGTATTGGAACCGAACCAGAAAATCTCGTAATAGACAAGAAGAAAGAAATAGGAGTGATTGATGAATATAAATATCTGGGAACCACATTCAACAGAAAAAGAACAGATGATCAGGAAATCAATTTTAGAATTATTAAAGCCCTAAGAGATATTTTATGTCTGAATGCAATTTTGTATAGTAAAGACATTACAAAGAGAAGAAAGTACAATATATAGGAGACTTGAGTTAAAAGCACATTGCTTTGGGAAAGAAACTTAGAGGATAACATAATAGAAGGAAAATAGAGGCCACAATAATGGATGAGATGAGACGTCTGATGAGAATCCAACGAAAAGATGGAATAAAAAATGAAGTGGTTAGAAAACGCGTTGGTATAGAAGGAATAACTACAAATGACATACGGAGAAAACAATTAATATGGTACGGCCATGTCCAAAGGTGATGATGATGATACCAAAACAGGTGTTGGATACCTCCAGTAAGATGGGAAAGGAAAAGACCAAAGAAAACATGGATAGAAGGAATTAGGAAATCCATGAACAAGACAAATCTTACTGATGACCAATGAAACAACAGACAAAAATGGAAATTAGGCATCGGACAACGGCGAAAGACGTTCTAATCCAATATATTAGTAAAATAAATAATTGGAAATTCTTTGAATGAGATTATTAAAAGATGGTTGCGTGAATCTAATTTTTAGAGTTAGACAAACTAAATTTGAGATTAATATTGTACTAGTTATAGATTTGCTGTGTATGGCACTAGATGTAGTTCATGTTTTAAGTTATTATTATTTAAAGTTGAATGGGTTTTAATTGATGTTGCTATCATTGTTTCAATTAGTTTCAATTCCTTCATTACCATTATTATGTACACTATTACTGTATTTATAGGCACACCGGGCTGTATACTGGTCAGTTGTTTCAATAAAAACTTTATACAGGGTGAGCTTTTTCCGATGTTTAATATGAGTATCTCGGTTTTACGAGCTTAATTTAATAAGTTTTTTATTTGGAAGAAATGCTAACTAAATATCTCGCAAAAATAATTTTTTTGTTATTATGTTCGGTGCCTATGGCTCTGTTATTATTGACTCTAATGGAAAGCATAGTCGGCCATGACTATAGCAAAGACCCCTTTTCAACGATTTTACTATATACCACTTGACATAGCTATTTTCTGAAATAAATAAATTTTAGCCTTTTTTTCTCTTTTCATTTTCGAGCTGTTCAAGTAGTACGCTATAAACACAATTGATAGATGCCCATGGCGTTTAATAATAAAATTCAAGTTAGTCAATAAAATTTTTCTTTTAATTTCGAAATTATGAACATAATTCCCTTGGAGTTGCAATTTTAAATAAAAATAATTTTTGAGAAACTAATAAACAAGGAATGACAAACGATAAATTAAGAAACAATAAAGAAAATTAGCATATAAATAGAGTAGTGCCAAGACAACGTAATTAAAGTAAGCAAAGTACTTAAGGGAACAAAGCAGATTTAGATAAAAATAGGAAATTAATTAGGACTAAATGATTTGAACATGTCAATAATTGTCGTTTGCATCTATTAATTACTACGTTAACAACATTTTTAGTTTTTACTACTTATGTTATATCTATGAGTGAAATACCTATTTTTATCTAAATCTGCTTTGTTCACTTATCTTAAGTACTTTACTTACTTTAATTACGTTTTTTTTTGGTACTACTTGATTTATATCTTAATTTCCTTTATTGTTTCTTAATTTATTGTTTGCCATTCTCTGTTTATTAATTTCTTAGAAATTATGGTTTAATTTGAAAAATTAAACGGATTTCAGTCAAACATCTTTTAAGAACTATCATTCAAACCTTCCAAATAATAAAGAATTAAATTTCTACAAACAAACTAATTTTAATAATTCATTTTAGATAACAACGAATTAATTTCTAATAACATTCGATCAAATGTGCAACACACGCATCTCCCTGTTCAAAACATTTCTGGAGACGCCAGTATGTTTAATTTTGAAATTAACCATTTTCATTCCAAGATCAAACAGGGTTTTCTTTCTAAAAGAAAGCTCTCCTAATTCAAATATTTTTATAAAATTAAATCAAATTATTCAATTTCAATACAACAAATTAATAAAAAAATTGTAGGTCATTTTAGAACACTTACATTACATATACTGCATTTCATAAAGAAAAGAATGTACGAGTTGCAAATTCTGGTTCACGCAATACAACAGTGTATCGACTCACTTCATAAAGATACTATACAGTAAATACAAAAAGTTTAGGTCATTGAAAAGATAACCTTGATTTGTAAAATGACAGAAAGATCGGTGTTGGCAATGCTGAACTACCAGGATAGTACCCTCTCGTGGTGGCTTCAACACGCCTAACCAGCAGACCAATGGTCCGTTCTCTTGGGAGACTAATCCGTCATGGTCTTTAGAATTTTAGAATTAGTTGTATATTTAGCCATGCTATTTCTGTGTACATTCAATAATAAAATTATCCTTACAATTTACAAATTAAAATTATTTTAAATCATAACTAACAGTTTACATTAAATATAACAAGAAATATACACTAGTAATAAATAACAGTTAACATTATATCAAACAAGAAATATACAATAAAGCAGTAAATAACAAACAATATTAATTTATAAAAACATCAAATAACACCAGAAATATACTGTTAATTTATTTTGCATTTATTTAACTTACTTTTGAATGTATTTAAATTTGGCGAAGTTCTTATCTCATCTGGCAGATTATTAAATTGTTTAAGGCCTTCCGTAAAAATAGTTTTACAGCTATTTCTGGTAGTAACAGCAATTGTCCTATATTTATCAATTCCGCCAGTGCAGTGTCCATGAACATCATTATTACATATTACGAAATCTTTAAGATATGTTGGGGCCATTCCATTCACTATTTTATACATAAGTATTGAAAGATTCTTCTTTATTTTTTTATCGACAGGTATATATGATAGTTGATCATGCATTAGTTTAATTGGTGTATATTTATTACATTGTAATATGACCCTCATACCGCGATTCTGTAAAATCTGTAATTTTTTTATTTGCGACTTTCCCGATAACAGAAATACTGAACTACAATAGTCAAAATGCGGTTGTATTATAGTTTTATATATTGAAGGTTTTGCCCAAACTGATAAATTTTTTCCTATTCTAGCTAAAAACGCAATTTTCTTCATTGTAACTTCTACATGCCTACCAAATTTTAAATGCCGATCTATTAAAGCTCCTAAATATTTTACTCGCGTACTAATTCTAATGTATCCCCTTCAATTTTAATTTCAATTGGTGTATCTTTAATTTTCTTAAGATTAGATGTTGTAGCTATTATCATGCATTTGGTTTTTTTAGTATTTAATTTTAATCTATTTATAATTAACCACTTACTTAATTTTTCAAGATTTTGGTTGACCACATTAATCATTTTGGAAATATTATTGCCGCATGTTGTAATTAAGGTATCATCAGCAAACAAATTAATTTTCATAATATTGTTATTATTACTCTTCAAAACGTTGTTTATATCATTCATGTATATAATAAATAGGAGCGGGCCTAGGACACTACCCTGCTGAACCCCCAGGAAGCACTCCCTGGGACTAGAAACAACATCGCCATATCTAACCACTTGAGTTCTGTTTGTCAAATAGTCTTTAAGCGAGTCTAAAATTGTTTCTTTGATACCATAGTGATGTAACTTTTTTATTAGCCTATCTCAATCAATTGTTTCGAAAGCTTTTTTTAGATCCAAGAAAGTAGCTATAACGACGTTATTTTTACCCAGTTCTGTTAAGACAAGTAGCAGCGATGTTTCACAAGAATGTTGTGTTCTAAAACCTGACTGCCTATCCATAAGTAATCCATTGTCCTCAAAATACTCAACAATCTGTCGATGAACAATTTCAAGAATTATTTCACAGTGGGTAACATGTTAATTGGTCGGAATTCATTAGCATTTACAGTATTTTTTACTTTAGGTATAGGTACAATGGTACTCACTTTAAACAAATCAGGAAACCTACCAAATTGTAGTGAAGTATTGATTACATTAAGTAATGGATATCCCAAAACATCGAAAGTATTTTTTAAGAATTCAGCATTAACACAGGATATACTCGATTTATTTTTTAAATTAACAATTGCACTTAACTCTTGCAAAAATATCGTTCTAAAGTTACATAACTCGCTAGTTGTTGTACAAAGATAATTAGTGTCTTGCTTTGAAGTTATTTGGGGAATAGAGTTTCAATAAAAAATTGATTAAACGCATCAGCTATGTTGTTTGCGATATTGATATTGCCGTCAAATTTAATATTGGTTGGTAGGTATTCTGGTTTGCCCTTAATTATATTTTTAATTACATCCCACATTTTCTTAGAGTTATTCTTAGAACTATAAATTCTCTTTTCTAAATCCTGCTTTTTGGCTGTTTTTATTAATTTAACAACTTCATTTCTATGGTTTTCATATACATTCCAATCATTTATGTTTTCTGAAGTTTTGAATGCTTTATATGCCAGATCATGTCTTTTCTGCGCTAAACTGATTGTAGTATTATACCAACTATAAATATTATTTTTTATTTTAACCGTTTTACTTGGTGCTACACTATCTAAAATTTCATTTATATTTGATTGAAACTTCTTTGTAACGTAATTAATATTTACACTAATATATATCCATTCTTTCTTTATTAAATGTTCACAAATTATATCAAAATTCTCTTTTTTAATTTTGCGCGTCGTAGTATACCGCGTTTTGTTTTCAACATGAACAGGCTTTTTCCATTTAATTTTAACAGTATCATGATCTGTGATTTTAGGCATATAAAGCACTTCTGCTTCTATTAAATTATTATCATTAGTAATTACTAAATCTATTAATGCAGCGCTAGTATTAGTGGTTCTTGTAGGTTCCGTAACAATCTGTTTCATTCCAAAATTCTGTATTATCTTTCTTAATCTTATCGAATAAGTATAATCAGTTAACACATTAATATTAAGGTCCCCTATAAAAACAATAGCTAACCCTGTTGTAATTAATTTCTTGCACAGATTTTCAAAATTATCTAAGAATTCACAGTCATTTGTTGTGAGTGAGTGATAGGTAGACACTAAGAGCATTTTATTTTTTGATAGAGTTAACATTATAGTTGAAAACCAAAAGTTACTTTCTTTTATGTAATTTTTCACTGATCCTACTTTTACATCCTTTCGCGTATACGTTACTACTCCTGTCATTTTTATATTTTAATAGACTACGTATATCAACATAAATGATACAGTCACTCTTATGTTTATTCGCGTTGCATAAATTTGTTTTCATGAAAAAGGGTTTTCTTTCTTTGTCAATTTTGGTAATACCGGATAAATTCTAGAATTGTTATCTATCACCTCAGCACTATCTTCATGTGTTTGTGGAGTATACACCTTCAACGTTACTTCTCGATCTGTAGCTTTAGATTTTTCAATTTTTTCATTTCCATTTATCACCGTTTCGTCTTTCATTATGTTGATTGGAACAATTCCCATAATTAATCAACTCCTTACATGTCAAATTTTCACCTGTCTGCAACTTAATACTAGTAGTAATATTATTCGCAATGCTTTTACACAAATTATACTTGCCAAATTTGCTTAGATGCAAACCATGTGCTGTGTACGATTTTGTTGTTAGCAAGGAATTTGAATCCAGATAGTTAACTTCATTGTAACTTTCTTGGCTGGCTTTAAACAATTGGCTATTTATATCGTATATCAACTGATTCAATACTTTTCGCCCCTGCCAGTAAGGAACAGATAAACAATTTACGTTTGTGTTTTTTAACTCATTAAACACTTCCAAAATATCTTCATATTTAATTCGTTTGCCATTCAAAGCGTTGTGTATTCCTCCTCAGATAATTACAAACTCCTTTTTATCAAACGCGCTACATAGATCGCCTACGCTTTCCACCACTTTTTCAAAAGTTGCATTCGGCTTAAAAACACATTTTACCGAAACGTTATCATTTTCTAATAAATCGTCTAGCATTCTTGCACAATTACGTCCATGGTTATCTGCTACTATTAACACATTCGATTTTAAATTATTTATCGGTTTAACACATTCTTCGTCCACATTTACTTTTTCTATTTCTCAAATATTCTTAATCTGCGGTGCTATGTTTGTCACATTTCTATTTTCATTTTTGTCTGACCGGCTTTTCTTTGTATTTTCTGAATTTTCTTCCTTATTTTTACTTTTTTTAGCTGCTTCTACTTGCTGTCACTGTTGTTGTAATCTATTTATTAATTTCTTTTTTAATTGAACCGCCATCTTTTCTAATATTTCAACCTTTTTTTCTATCTGTTATATCTTATTTTGATAACTGTTAACTTATTTACGTGCAATTTTTGCGTTGCTTTTTAACTTGTTCTTCTGATATCTCTACTCTATTATCTTCATTTACAAAACTAGAATTTAAAGCTTGTCGTAGTTTATTTACTAATTCAATTTTATTGCCAGTCTTATCTATATTTCTCTTTTCCAATTCTGATTTTAATTCTTTGACTTTCATTGCTGATATTTGTTTGCGTTTTTCCATTATCACAACTATTTTTAAATATTTATTAATTCATAAATTTATTCAATTGGTTTCAAAGAAATAGCATAGTACGTAAAATAAACACATAACACAGCACAAATGAAAAACACTTCTGGACGTGGCAGTATTCGCACACTTCCAAAAGGAACCACCATTTACAGACTCGACATCCGATACATCGACCAGCTGCACCCTCCAATTCCAAGAAAGGAGGAGATGCTAGCGTATTAGCGCAGTAACCAGTAACCTCATCGTTGGGACAATCTTTTGCCGAGCATATATCCACAATGAAAACTACCAGGGCACCAACAACAGATAGGAAGAGGTGCAGATCGATCGTCTTCAAACACCAACAAGATGAATGACATGACCGCTAATGGGATAAACACAATGCAGCAATCTCTTGCGCTGCAGAGGGCCCTTTTGCAGTTGTGTCAGAAATCAAACACCAGTGACGCTGAGAATTTACGCCCCTTTGCCTTGCCGGAAGAAGATCGAAAACCATAGACCCACAACAATCAACAACCGATGCAGTAAACAAGAAATAAGAGCTCACATATCCCCACCTTCGAGTTAGGAAGGAATCCTTGTTAGGACTCACAGACAGGTCCTCTACAAGGCCTGCTCGAGGAAATAACACACCCTTGACCTCGAGCAAAGAAGGAATTTGTTATTTTTCTGTGTTCTATATTTTCAAGTTTTTCTTATTTAAAATTATCGTTTATAGGAGAATGCGGATTTTATTGTCTGTAGGGGAATCCCCTAAAGAAATATCCTTCAACAGTTCAATTTTAACATCTTTTTGAATATTTGTTATTTTCCCGTCTAAAAATCTTATTTGTGTTTGATAAGTAATTCTTCAGAAATCCTAATTTAATTTAAAAAAGCGAAACACTGATTCTAGACCTTTGATTTTCTATTCAGTTTTAATTTGCATCATTTTAGTCAGTTCACGTTTTGAAATTTGGCGGAAGGGTGGATGCTCTTCTTGGGCGTGTTTCTTCCTCTTTGATCTGAGACAAAAAAATTGTGAAAGAAGTTGCACGATCAACAGGTTGTTTGTGATTTGCAATTAGAATTTTGCAATCAAAAATTAGATTTCTTCTGCGAAATCTGATTAAATATTGTGCCAGCTAGCTTCTTCGTGTTGTGAAATTTTATTTTAGCCTTTGGACCTGGAAAGAACCGAGAATTTTTGTGTTTGGTTCCCCATATGCATTCGTTATAAGGGTGGGTCCATGAATGGTTCTCGAAATGGCTTCAAGTTAAAATCGTGTCGCTACCATTAGAAAAACCAGAATAGTTCGAATTCCCTATTAATCTGAGCTGGAAATTCATCAGAGGTAATATCGTTTATAACCTCACAAATATAATGGTACTTGGATCAACAAACAAGAAGTAGAATCAGCCTAGAATGTAGATCTTCTTAGAGGAATGTAATAAAGCCAGGAAGTACATACATATCTGTGAGTTGTTTTGTTTAACGTTGTCTTGTCTTTAAAATTTAAAACACTTGTTGTGCGATGTGGTGACATTTATTGGTTTTTGTTTTTTGAATTAGTGGTTAGTGTTAAAAACCACTTGTTTTAACGACTAAAGAATATTTAATATTGTGGATATCCATTAGTTTATTGACAATTAGCTGCTATCAATGATATCCATTTATTCAATGATTTAAATATATTCCAAGTTCTGAATATCTATTTGTTTATTGCTAATTGAATTACTAATTTTGATGTTTATTTCTTTGTTAACCTAGTTGTTAATTAAACTAGGGTGACGTCACCTTTATTTAATGAGGATTATTTAAAATTAAAAAGGTTTTTCACTCGTGTTAAAGAGTGACCTTCTTTTTTATGTTTTTGTGTTGTGTGTGTTTTTTCGATAAACATTTTGATTAAATAAA
>VTPC01090665.1:67158-215828 GCA_011009095.1 Ignelater luminosus | reverse complement strand
TAGGGTGACGTCACCTTTATTTAATGAGGATTATTTAAAATTAAAAAGGTTTTTCACTCGTGTTAAAGAGTGACCTTCTTTTTTATGTTTTTGTGTTGTGTGTGTTTTTTCGATAAACATTTTGATTAAATAAATTTATATATCATTTTTCTGTCTTATATTTTATTGATAAACACCACGCCTGTTTTGGAATTTTGAGTTTTTCTTTCAATTTAAACAAAAAGGCCCTGGTGTCCAACAAACTCTTGATATTGTTTTGGTTGTGTCTAAGATGGAAATTGAAATAACAGACCTGTGGTTTATCATAGTGTTGCCAAAACCCCATTTGATTTTAAAGCCATCTGACACCCACGCTCCATAATGAGCAGAAAAAGTTATTTGGTGAGTAACCTTTGAATTGGAAATAAACGTTTTTTAAGGGTTGTTACAACGTTGCTAAACTGGCATTTTTTATGCTTCAGTTTTATATTAACACATCAAATTGTTTTGTAGTTGAAGACAATTTATGCGTGGAAAGATTCTTGGTTTTCTAATTAAATGTATTTTTTTAAATTGGTTGAACGAAAGCCTTGGTTGATTTTAAAATAAAACGATCAATTTCAAAATTGAACAGAGAATATGAAGTTTTTCAGGACCTAGTTGTAAAATCTTTTCTTTGTGTTTTCGTACGTGTTGTCTTTAGAAAAACTCTTATTATTATTCTTGTTTTTTTATTATTACTATTTTTATTCTCAATAAAATTCTTTTTTAGACTTCTATAATTTTTGTTACATATTACACAATAAATCCGTCATTTGCTGTTCTAAATTGTAATAATGATTGAAATCAACATTTGATTTTCCTTCTAGAAATTTTCTTATTACACAACAAGCGCTTGTTACTTCCTGGCCAGGTACTGGAGACCATTCACAAAAGTCATCTTTGTTCTCATTGTCATCAAAACTTATTAAATCTTCGTTTTCTCGTGATTCTGGTTCTTCAACATCTCTGAAAACGGGCAAACAATTGTCAAATGTTGTAAATCTAGAAAAATCGTCTCAAGTCATTTCTTCAGGAGGAGGACATTCAAAATCTTCTTCACTATTCGTAATCGTTTGTTTTGAAAATTTACAGTGAATGAAACATTTTTCTATGCCACTTCCAGTTATTTTACTCCAGCTCTTATTGATCATATGGATAGCTGAAAGGATTGAGATGGCTTTTGACATATCATTGGTAGTTTTAGAGGACGATGTATCATAATAGCCCATTGTTGAAATAATTTTCTTGGCCACTTCCTTTCTGTAATTTTGCTTAAAAAGGGATATAATTCCTTGATCCATAGGTTGAATGAGTGACGTTGTATTTGGCGGCAAATAGTAGTGTATATTACATTATTCAGTTTCACATCAGATTTATGAGCTGAACAATTATCAACGAATAAAATAACTTTTCTATTCATTTTAGCCATTCTCTTATCAAAATCAATAAGCCACTCTTTAAATAAATTTGAAGTCATCCATGCGTTTTTGTTGGATGTGTATTTCACGGGCAACGATTTAATGCCTTTAAAACACCTTGAATTTCGTGATTTACTTATAACAAAAAGCGGAAGTTTATGACTTCCATCGGAATTAGCACAGCAAAGAATTGTCATTCTGTCTTTTGCTGTCTTCTCTCCTACAGCTTTTTCTCCACGAAAGCAAAACGTGCCATCTGGTGTAGCTCGAAAATACAGGCCGGTTCCGTGGCAATTATATACACAGGCTGGTTCAAAGTTTTTTAATAAATTAGGTAGGACATTTGTTACCCTTTCATTTGCTCCATTTACATCAGCATCTTTTGCTTCCCCTTCAATTTTCTTAAAGAAAATCTGGGAACAATCCTTCCATCTAGAAAACCATTCATTTGTCGCTTTAAATTCTGTATTTCCAAACTTCTGCGCAATTTGTTCCGCTTTTTCTTTCAATATTGGACCACTAATTGGAACATTCCGCGCTTTTTTTTCGATAAACCATTCACTCAAAGCATTTTCAACTTTTTCATCCTTCCAGGTACGTTTTCCTTTTTGCGTCAATTTTGAATTATTCTTTCAATCACTCAACACACTATCTTTATTCTTTAAAAGTTTGCTTACTTGTGCTTGGGAAATTCCGAATTTCCTAGCTACTTCATTTTGATTTGCTTTAGATTCCTCCGCATATTCTATTACGGTTAACTTTTGTTTTAACGTAAGGTCTTTTCTTTTTGACCCGGTACTCATGATGAAACTAACACAAGAAACTAACAAACTGTGCTCTGCTCGACGACGTTTAAAGCAAAATTAACTACGGTAAAGCTTTACAACCCTGTACTTATGGCAATGCTTAAATAAACTTTTTAAAAGTGGCATGTTTTGTGACTAGTTTGTGTGAACAATATTCGTTAAAATCTTTATTTATGGTACCTAATAAAAACAAATTTAAAAGAAGAAGTAAAAGAAATTCTCAGAAAGTTTTGAAATGCTACAAAGTATTTTAAAGAAGATTAAAAATTCTAGAAAAGGCTTAAACACTAATTTAACTAAATCTAACAATGGTACAAGAAAGAAACATTCACCCTTGGACGTAAGTATTATTAAAGACTGATAGATTTATGACACTTCTTTTCAAGAAAGCGACATCAGTCATAAACCCTAATTTGTCGACTATTATTGTATTTTTCTTTCGAGTTTTTTTTCTAGATTATTCCATTATCCAATACATTTTTGTTAATTCTCATGCTGAAATTATTATATTATCCGATATTATTCTATTATGCGATATTCTATTAAGCGATAAAGTTTGTTAAGGATTAAATGGTACTGATTTGGGACCTTGAACTTTATTCCTTAAAGCGGGATATTCTTATAACCGAGCTTCTATTAAGGGGGTTTCACTGTAATCCAAAATCGTAACCAGACGGCACGACAAATGTAGACTTTTTTTCCATGTTCAAGCTAGGCAACTACCACGCTGTTGGTACGAGAGTAGTTTTTTGATAGGTATTCTAGATAAAATACACACTTTTTTACGGGAAATCCAAGGTCGAGCTCCGTCAGTCGCAGCAGTCAGACGTGCTTTTCAGCGCTCTAACCACTCGATTAAAGAACTCACCATCACTCCATGATGGCTAAGCCAAACATGGATATTATCAACGATTTAATAGCCCGCATCGGCCCTGAGGCCGCTGACCGCTATCTAGCGAAGTACCCTGGCTATCGCTTAGAATTGAGAGAGGACGGAGGAGCCGCCGGAGAAGATGTGGAACGAAGTATGAGTTCGTCCAACGTCAATGCAGTCACGACTTCAGCCAAAGCTGCACCGGAAGAAGACCAACATCACTCTCCGGCACCGCAAGACACCGCTGCCAATCGGAAGAAGCTCAACAGAAGGCAGAGGAAGCGAGCCAAAAAGAAGGCTACTAGGGAGCGCGCTGTCGTTGCCAACGCCAGCGTCCCCTCCCCAGCAGGTGCAGTTGCTGCACCCTCCACCTGCGACGTCGCCTCGGCTGACGCCGACGCGGCTGCCCCTGGGCAGTCACGCCGTGTGTCAACCGACCGCGACCCAACACCACCCGCTTCGCCTGCGCCGTCCTACGCAGAAGTGCTCCAACGACCGAGCAGCGCGATGTCGTGCGCCTCGGTTGCCTCTGAGCACAGCATCAGTGACAACGACTCCGACAGCGACGACGGCTTCCAAACCGTCGACAGAAGAACGAAGAGAAGACGCCGTGCCTCCCCTCAAGTCGAACCGCTTCTGGCCTCGACGGCACGCGAGGAGGCCCCGTCGCGCGTCTCCAACGGGTACTCCCCATCGTCCTTCATTCAAAGGACACCTGGGTGGGTATATCGAAGGAATTCGCACGGCGCAACCTGGTCGTCAAGAAGGCCAAAAACCTTCGAGACGGCATAATGGTGGCGCCGCAGACAGAGCTCGACTACAGGGGGATGAAGGAGGTCCTGGACGAGCTGCAGGCCTCATACCACGCCTACCAGATAACGGCCGAGAAGCCACTCAAAGTCGTGCTCCGGGGGATCCCGGAGCCTCTCAGCACAGAAGAAGTGCAGGAGGCCCTCTTTTGTAGAGGCCTCTCTGTCACGTCCGTCTACAGAATGCGTCGCGGCCCAGAACGCATCCCACTCCCGCTGGTCCTTGTCCTTTTGGACAAAAGTGCCCCGGGAGCCAAGGATGTGTTCCAACTCAAGGAACTGATGGGCCTCAGAATAACAGTGGAGTCGCCAAGAAATAAAACCGCTGTAGGCCAGTGCCACCGATGCCAGAGGTTCGGGCACTCGCAGCGCTGCTGCAAGTCCCAGCCTCGGTGCGTCAAATGCGCAGGGGCGCATCACACGGCCACCTGCGGAAAGACACGAGAAACGCCAGCCACCTGCGTCAACTGCGGAGGGCCGCATCCAGCGAACTACAAGGGGTGCCCTAGGTATCCCCGAGTAGCTAGCTCGCGGCCAGTCGCGGCACCTAGCATCACAGCCTCGAACCAGGATCGCACACCAACTCGATCACCTCCGCCGCAGCCAGGCCGCGCAACCCCTGCAGCCCACGAAGACGCCGAACCAGCCGCATCAGCAACGCCCGCCGGCATTACAAGCTGGCTCAACCTCCTGATGGGCCTGGATTTCATCAAGGTCGCCGAAGCAGCCAGGACACTGGGGAGAAAACTCTGCGAGGCCTCCGACCTCGCGGATATGCTGGCCGCCGCCGGCACTTTTATTCAAAATGTCATGGCCACAATAAGGGCCTAAGAAACACAAAGTCCACCCTAGGGCCCGTTGCCTTGCGCAGTCTACAACGTTCAACACAGTCTTATCACCCACACGACGAAGGATATATGAGACCAGTTCATCGTTCATCGTTCATCGGGAAATCCAATTCACTAGAATCTTTGCGTCTGGAATTGAATTAAGGAAACGTCATCTTTCCAAATTACACGGGCCAAATTATGTCAGCAAACCTATCCTTTGTTGAACAATTTCTTGTCGAAGTATCTTCTTTAGTTCATTTGATACAATTTTGTAGATTTCTTCTCATTTCCTTTTAGCTATAATATTTTTTTTTATTTTAATTGGCTTAGGTTAGAAAACAATCTGAGATGCATCTAAATAACTGATGAGTCAAAGATAAAATTATCTCGCTTATGAATGAACTTTATGAGTCTTGAAGTTTAATTTTTAAAGGTATGGGAAAATAGGTTAGCTATAGAGAATCCACTATTAACGAAATATTCCCCAAATAATGACTAGAAGGTGTGTACTTTGCAAATTTATCTCAATTAATCAAGTATACCAATTTTTGTGCATCAGGTGGCTTATGTATCGTATTTAAAACTGTTTGGTTATATTAATAGAAACCGGTCACTTTTAAGTTTTGTGTATCACGGCATAGTCACATATAAAATTAAAAACGAACTTCTTATTTTACTAGAGTGTTTTTCTACATTAAATTACAGTTGTATTAAATACTCATATATTATTTCAAAGGTAGAAATTTTTTTTTTAGAATTTAGTAAGTTAATAGTTTAGAGACTTTCATATAAATTTAAGAAAAAGTCTGAGTAAGGCGGTTTGCATATCAGTATAATTACTGTAGACCTATCTTTAGAAATCTAGAACAATTGATCACAGTCGAAGATTTTTTGGCAAACAATAACGCAGTACTGGTCAACTTGAACGGGTCTATACATCTCCGAGAAGTAGAGCGGTTGATCGGGTTTACCCCTGGGAATACAGCACTTTGTGGCCAAACAAAACCCTAGAGGAGGCAGGAGGAGCGATAATATATGCCACATGGTATATTGATTTCGTCTACTTTAAATGTCCTGTGGCTCGAAATCAGACCTACCCTTTTTCATGTCCTACAGGAAATAACAAGCACCTTTTTAGTGCAACTAAGTAAATTTATCACTTCCAGGCTCGCTCTCTACGAAATCAGATCAGTTATCGCTTGAAAAGTATTTTTAACGTTTCTTTGTTTCTCATTCCACACTTTCAATAATAAATCATTATTTTAAAATAATAAGTTCGTTCCATTTCATTTTTCACTTACTTGGGGCTTTTATGATTAGAATTTTAATTGGAAATGGAATGGAATCAAATTTTTAAGTGCTTTTTGATCTCAGTTCACGATTTCTTTTATATTTCGTATTCACTTACGGCAGCAGGGAATTATAATTCTTTTCATGGTAGTACACCAAAACATTATTTAAAAGAGATCTTTTAATATTTCTCCGGGAAGAAAATCGAGAAAAAGTATTGCCTTTTCAATATTCATGCAAGTATATCTGTTTAATTAACGTTGAAGAGCGTTCAGTGCATTTGATGCTTGAAGAACTTTCAGTGAGTAGTGCAATCGTAAATAATACGTTTGGAATATAAAAGGCAGAATGCTTCTATTTAATTTGCATTCTGTGTTTATCTAAAAGCCAAGGATGTTTCATGAAGTTATTAAAATAGTTGGGTTACTCGATTCTTTTTACAGAGTAGTACCACACTGATTTATGTAAAGCGTATTTTATATTCAATTAAGCAGAATTTACATTTATGATGACTAATGAGTTATTACATTTTAAAACAAATGTTTACTGATGCAATTCAGTGTTTGTACAACTACAAATGTTTGTTTTTTGTATTTATCAGTAATTTTTTATCAGTATTTGTTTCAAATATGCTATGTAAGTAGTACCAATCAAAATATTAGACACGTTAGGGGGGGGTAAAAGCGACCGCCAAATATCCGGTAAGTTTCATTTAACTCCCGAATGGTAATAGATATCGAGATAGTTCAAATTGCAAAGTTTTATAACTTTCTATCCGCTATCAAACAGTACAATGAAATTTTGCGGTTACCTTTACCTTCAAAAATCACCCACTTATTTATACCTTTTATGCTTCTGACTGATCGTTTTTGAGGTTACTAACTATGTAATTTTGGGTTTGTGATGATTTTTGTTTTTTTTTGGAATCGCGTTCAAGAAAACAGATTTTCTAAAGTTTGCTGTCTTGATGCATTTTTTCCAGCATTTGTGTTTTCAGTTTGGAATTACTGCACTTAATAATACTTTTCATCACCTTAGCTGCATCTTTAAATTGTCTGCTAGATATAAATGGTGCTTGTTGTACTAAAACCATCAACTGGAGAATGTGTGCCACAAGTGTCAATGAACTACTGTCTAAGGCTAAACATATTTTATTTATTGATTTCAAGGTAAGGTAAATTAACTTCTAGTCATTTTAAGTCTTGGTTTCAAGAAGTACTTTTACTTTGTGTTGGAGGAGAAAATGTGATTTTTCTGTTGGATTCTTGGAGAGGTCACTGTCCAACAGTAATGCTAGAAGTTAATCCACCAGAGAAACATTTTGAATAAATGCAACAAGAGATATTTAACCTCTAGACGAATGGAGCAGAGACGACTGTGTCCCTTACTTTCAAGGCGGAAACTTGTATTTAGCACACAAGGACAAGTGTACTTTCCTTTACAAGCGAAGGCAACGGCTTACAAAATGATTTGTGCTTGTCACATAAAATCGTAGACAATTGAACCGACCAGCTACTTAGACCAAATTTTATTTTCTTATCAGTTTTGTACGTTGCACTTCAAAATCGCACCAGATAGGTTTTATAAGCTGACTTGAGCAACATGATTAACTACAGATTTTCGCTATATAAAACAAATTAAAGGAACTTTAGAAAGTGTTACTGTCCAACAACGCTAAAGTTTCTTGTAGGGACACTTTACTAAATCTACTCCTATACATAGTCAAAAGCAGTAGGCGCGGTGTAGGGGCCCAAAATGAACTCCAAGGAAAAACACGGGAAAAAAACTCTGTCATCTTCAGTAGGCTAAACATCGCACACTTTTAGTATGTTATCAGACAGCATAATTACCTTTACACATTTCTATTAATTTACAAACAGTTTAAATACATGAACAAAGTCCAGTGAAGCCAAATTGGTTAGTTGTTTACATAAACGGACAGTTACAAGCTACCACAGAAAAAGGAGGTTGGAATATATGGATAGTAAAAAATATTTTAGCCTTTGCTACTACGATAGGAAACTTTTATAGTTACTGATAGCAGACGACGCTGAGGACTTTAAGATCCTACTAAGAAATTTAGGGACTGTGCCGGATCAGCTTAGCACGTAAAAGAAACTTGACAGTAATCAACATGAGCGCTTAGTCACATTGATGGAGCAAAAAACAGAAAAACGGAAGCTTTTCACGAACTGGAACTAGCTTGTGGAGTTGCACATAAAGTATAGCAAAGCAACTTAAAGTGTTATCTAGGCAATGGCACAACGAACATTGGAAGAAGATCTCGGGCAGTCTACATCTTCTTTCCAGGAATTGTTCAAATAAAGTGTCAAATAACTTACTCAAAATGAAATAAGGAGAGGTAGTATAGGGCACTTCAATGTGGGGCAGTATGCAGTGACTACGATAAATAAAAGAGTAACTAGCCTTATTTGATGAGCGGAAACTATATAATTACAAATTTAGGTCTGTATTGCACGAAACGTTTTTAGAAATGTTCAACTCACGTGATAAAGTAATTTTATTTTGAGTATTGTTTGAGGTTATGACCAAGCAACTAGGAGAACGCGTTGCTTTTGTGTGCCTTAGGAGTTGACAGTTGAATGCACAGTTGTGAATTGATCACGAGGAAGATGAATATCCCTGGGAGGTCGCCTAAGATGTTGGTCCATTCTCGGCCTAAAATAACCCCAAAAACAATGAAGATATAGACCAAAGTGGTAATTCTGATATTGAGAATAACCATGATAACACTCCGTTGAGCTATCTGAATAAATTTAAAAAAGAATATTCCTAAGGCGTAAGAGCATTCTCGTCATCGTCTAAGTACCTCTTGATATTTCAAGAAATGAAAAACAAATAAAGACAATTTATTGGCGTGCATTTTATAATGTGATGCTTATCATTTCCAAGATTTCATATGTATTGGAAATCAAAAATACATTTTAACTTATTTTAGACGCTATGCCTAGGGAACGATTTTACATGTTACTGCTAATTCTCATGTAGTAGATAATCGTTTTGTACATCAAAAAACTAGAAAAGATTGCAGTCCATGATAAAGTTGATAGAAATCGTTGCAAGGCAATTGAAAAACTATTTGATTTCTCGTTTTCAACTGATGAACAAATGGTTTGGTTTTTGAAGAGATACCCAATCCATTAATATGTAAAAAATAAACCACGGCCTGTAAGATTGAAAAACTTTGTTTTAACCACTTCAAATGAAATGATGTAGAACTTTGAAATCTATTAAAGGTCTACTACACCACTAAAAAACGGAGAGCTAGGCTTATGTTAGGAGTATCTGTAGTGCTAAGACTTGTTGAAACAATATCGGAGCAAAGTTACATACATTTTAATAGGTATTTATCAACAATTCCGCTAAAATATAGCCTGATTTAATTCAATCTGTATGGTACAAGACTTATTATGTTAAATAGAATCAAAGACTGTATTTCCAAAAAAGATAAAGGAATGACAAGGAGAGAATCTGAAGAAGCTGTTAGAAATGATGAAAAAGTGTTGATGACAAAATAGAAAGACAACAAATCCGTTGTAATATTATCCTCAGCTTTCGGTGTCTAACCGGAGAGTACGGTAAAAAACGGGGCAACAATAAATAACGTGTTGAAGTTTCCTATCTAAATGTAGTGAACATCTATAATAAAAAGATGGGAGATATGGAACTTGCTATAGCCATAGTTAATTCATGGATCAAATACAGGAGACACTGTAAAAGTGAGAAGGTTAAATTAAAGAAAATTATGGATCTTTTGAACTTTCGTTTAGTCTTGAAATAAATACTTGGATGAATATTTAGTATCATGAACAAAAAAGAGACGTACAGTAGAAAAAAGCTGAGCTTACGTAAGGAGAAGAGCTGGGAAAGAAAACAAAAGAGAAGAAAGACAAATTCACAGTTTGGTTTATGCCAAAAAATGTGTCATCAATAGTGCTTCGATAGGCGTGAAGAAATACTAGGTTTTCAACAAATGTTTTCTGGTGCTTCTACTTGTAGTTGGAGAGAAACCCAGTGAAACAAAGATAAAACTATTATGTTAGTGTCAGCACTGCCGTAAACGGTTCTAGTAAACTCGCCCAATTAATGTTCTAAAGTAAGCTTCATCCACTGACAAACAATTTATTTCGCGTGATTAATTTAGTTTTAATTTTGTTGAGGTTGAATAATATTTCATCTTGATCGCTATAAAAGGTACTAGAGGTGTGTAGCACGTGGTACTTTTGTTGTCAAAAAAGCTATTGCTATGCTAGCAATAACCCGTTGGAACATCTCTTCGTTCCTGGATGATTTCCAGAAACTGTCGAATTGAATAGGGAACGGAAACTGTTTATACCGAAAGAGTTTCTCTATCTCATGATCACAAGCTTGCACGATATGACAAGCTGAACTGTTTTCCTTGGTTAACTAAACGTTGGTAGCACGATTTTGTGGATAGTACTTGGGATCCTTGTTGTTTTAACTTCATATATCTAGGTGTAGTATCTATTGAAACGGATCAAATCTCTAAGAAGTCGAAACAGTCTTAGAAAATTATCCCGTCTCCGTCTATGGTTAACAGATTTTGTGAAAACTGATGGAAAGTTGTATTCTACATTGCGTAAAACAAAGGGATGAAGACAAAATAAAATCTTGGGAACTGTCCGTAGAGTCGTGCTACCAGCGTATGGTTGCAACAAAACACCAAGCACTGCTCTTACAGTTATTACAGAAAGGCTAATCTTTACCTGAACTCAAACTGTGACTGTATCATCATGTGAAGATACAGACGTTGAGAATTTGGCGCTTACAAGTTCAAAGGCCAGTGAACATGCCTGTTGGGAAGTTGATTTCCGCACATACCTTCAGTAACGCGGTATTAATGATTCGTTTGTTGGTTGAGACCTTTGTAAATTTGGTTTGCAAGAAGATAGTTCGATAATCAAACATAACTTAAAGAAAAACCGTGATAACTTTATTGTAGTATGTAAATTGTTTAAAATGTACCAAATCCTCATGAGTTTATACGACAATGAACTAAAATTAAATAGTCGAAATTAACTTGGAAAAATTTATTGTAACTAAGATTTATGATTTACTCTGACTGGTTCAAAGTTAAAACTTGCAATTTCAATGTTCCGTGGGCCTAGCGTGGACAGCTATGCTACCACTGATTTTCCACATGCCGTTTACGGATTTTCGGATTAATCTATCACATTTATAACAATTAACTTAAAAATATTTAATTCGTTATTAGAAAATAGAAAGATATCCAGTGAGAACTTTTGAGAGACTTTCGGGAATTTTCGAGAAAAATTAACATTTACACTTTAGATAAATTTCAAGTAAATAACGATAGCAATTTCTAAGATATAATGCCATAGAATATTTTTATATTCTGTATACAAGATTGTAAGAAAACTACATGAATTACAGATAATAAATGTATTCTGGAATTCAACAATTTAGTGCGTACCCGGCTTAAGAAATAGAACAGGACGTATGAACGCATATGGAAACCGTCTGGTAGAATAAAGTCAAAATGATGATAAAATTATAAACAGCAAAAACACAAACGTGCATGTGACGAAAATCTGGTTTTGCATAAAATACTAAAGCCAATTTGTTCAGTCTATACGTAAAATCGTATCAATACGGAACCTTTTAAACCAACGCGTTTTAAATAATTAATCGTGTTACTTTTGAATTAGTGGTGTTGTAGTGCGGTTGCACAATTTCAACAAATTGTATTTTAAACCTATATTTAAATATATAAAAAGTATACAAGTATCTAGACAGTCAAATAAATAAATAAAATAGAATAATTAATAATATAATTTTTGCGTGGGTGCTCATGTGTGTAGAATGGCCAACAGGGAACAGTAAAGTGTCGTCTTTAAGAGGTTAGTTTTTTTTTAATTGTGAAATTCTGTCATTGTTCTTCGATTTACACGGTTTTCGAAACCATTTTTGTTTCATAAAATCATAATTTAAAAGTTTTACATAATCGCTTTTTTGTATTTACAAGTGATGATAAGAAATTAAGAGAAACAAACATGTGTTTAAAGTAGATATCAGTTTAGATATTAGAAACAATTCTGCTCAACTAAAAAATTTAAATTGCTTTTATAAAGCACAGGTATTCTATTATGTAACAGATTTTGTTTATTTATGCACAAATCAAACATCTTACTTTCTTGTCATAATTTAACCCTGACTTTGTTTTGTCACAACATCGCTCATCGTCTAATTAGGCTACTAATCAGTAGTTCTTTCCCTTGTTTTTATTAACTCCTACGCTGTATAATATACAATCTTGAACTCTAGAAAATATCAACATCTATAGATTATTTATTTATAGCTTTTCTTCCATTTTATCAAAATATTTATCATTATTTATTTTTACATTGCAATTCGGAAAGTTTAGCACATAATTTCCTATTAGATTCATTAGGTTTACTTTACCAGAATCAGTTTCAATTAACGTTTTATTATAGAACATCATTAGCAAACAGTTTTTATAAATTTTTTTAATCAGATTAAGAAATTGTTTTAATTCAATAAGTTCACAATTGTCGGATTGATTACCCTTCAATAAACTTACAACACAATTATCAAAGTACAGTTGTTTATCCCTTTTGAAGAATACATTATTAACCTTAATATCTAGAGTATTACTAAAGTAATATTCTAAGCCATTGCAATATACATAACTATATTTCGGCAATATGATATGATTATCTTTGTTTGGTCCTGGAATAAATTGTGGTACATCGTAATTTAATTCTTTCATTAGCGAAAATTCTAGAATAATATTTAGATTATAAGTTTTTTGAAATATTTTAAGTTCAGCAATGTTTAACAATTCAGCTTCATTTTGCAAATCTAAACACTTACTTTCGTGGCTTTTACAAATTTTTATATACATTTGTTTTAAATCCTAGAATGTTATTAAATGTAAGTCAATAATGTCATGCCTTCCCAAGCTAATTAAGTCGTTTATTGAATTTACTTCATTAGACAATTCATCTAGTTGAAATAATAACTCATCGTAAAGCACTTTTGTAGAAAATAATTTATCGCGACCTTCAATATTTTGATTCACGACATGTATCCAAAATCTTGTGCTATTAACAAAGGTATTGAATTCATTCTGAAACATTCCGGTTCGATTGCTTAATATTTCGATATTATCGATAATTTCATTATTTGACATGGTTAATTGAGATACACTTTCCTGTTTGCGTCGTCGTGTCTTTTTGCATCGCTACTGTCGAAGTTACCTGTTACAACCTTAATTAGTGAACCTAAACCATCAAACAATGCCCTGTTACTAATTTTGTGATCAGTTAGGTTACTAAGTTAATTGTTAATATCTCCTAACTTTCTTTTTACTAGTTTATTAGTAGTATCTAAAATTTCAGAAGTTGCCTTTTGCGTTCGACTTGGAATACTATTGTAAGCGGAAAGCAGTTGTTTATAATGATCGACATATAATTTTAAATCTAAGCGTAATAATTATCTACTATTCTACCTTTATCTATTCTAAATGGTAAAATGTCGTTTTTATTTTCTAGTTTCGTTAATTTATACGCTGCTGCAAGATGGGCCAGGAGTAGGATTAATATTAAGGGTCGCATCCCGTCCTGCAACAATAGGAATTTTTAGATTTCGTTTGTGAATAAACCCTTTTAAAATTCTCTTTATTCTGGGTGCATTAGTGTTTTTAAACTTAACTTTGACAAAGGGGTTTTTACTTTTATTTCTTTCTGTGGTTTTTTCGTACCCATGACTTGCCTGATCGGGTATATCTTCAACGTTTTGGTTGAATTTTCCAACCATTTGTTCCTTTTGGCACAGCTCTTTTTCTTTAATTTGGTCGTACAGCTGATTCATTAAGTCTTTTTGTCTCTGAATGTGATGTAATGTTATTAGAATTTCTGGGACTATTTCAAAATGTTCTTTATCTGAAAAATGGCCTAACAACATTGCACAGGCATTTTACCTGTCACCGAATTGATTGTATCATTATAAGCTATGACTGCTTTTGGATAGTTTTCCATAATGTTAGTTTTTCTGTCGCGTTCCTTTAATAATCTAAAATGTTCAGTTATTGTCGAACGGACTCTTTCAACTAGAGAGTTCCCCGTAGAGAACCTTGGAGTTGTAAAGTGTAGTTTGATTTTATAAAGCCCACAAAATTGGTTAAATAGTTGCGTATCAAACTGATTGTCACACACGATTAGAATGGGGTATATGAAACGGCTAAAATATTTATCTAAGGTTTATACTATGTCTATCATATTACTGCTAGATAAGGGGTACATTTGAAAATATCTAGTGAATTTGTTACGCTCATTTTTGAAATAAAGGGATGCCTGTTATATTTAGTAACTTGGCAAATTTCGCATTTATTAATATAATTTCGAATCTCGTGTTTTAAATTTGGAAAGTAGTATCTTTGGGAAATTCTATTGCAGGTTTCATCTAGTCCCCTGTGGTTAGTTTTTCCCTCATGATAGTTTCCAATTAATTATTCCTGTTCATTTATCTCTATTATATCTTTTAAAATTTTGTTAGTTAATAAGATTTTCAGGTTTATATAATTTTTAACTACTTCACTAAATGTTTCTAATAAGTAAGGAATATCAGAGTTGATAACTATCAACTCGTTTGGTTTTGCGTATTCTTTGATAAATTGAAAAGATGCTTGTTGTAAATTTTGACTATTCAGTAGAAAATATTTTCTTGTATTGTATTTTTTCTGTTTTTAACAATTTACAATAAGGTGTTCCAAAACGCATGTCTTTAAAGATTGTTTGGTTTTTAAAATGATTTAATGGATTTTCAGTAATCTCGATAATACAACTGATATTTTCTTCCTGTGTATGTTGTATAATCTCGTTTAGGGTTTCATCACCGTTTTGATTTCGTTGCAGTTCTCTAATTACATGATCATCATCCTGATCTAGGTTTACCTGCATGGATAAATTGTCATCACCTCGCGTTTCTTGAATCATTTAATCCAAAGCTTTATTTAGTCGAGCGTTTTCTAGTAAATTTTGAATTATTTGTGGTTATCATCTTTGTCTAGAAGTGAATTCTCGTCTTTTCATTATTGTTAACCTCTAACCGAGATAAGCCATCTGCGTTGCTGTTTAGTTTTTCTGATTCGTTCCCCAATAATTTATTTCCTGAAAATTTTTCCAAAGTTTGAAAACTTTGACTTTTTTACTATGATTTATTACTTGCACGTTACCTAAATTATTTTCAACCTCTATAATTTCGTTGACAATTTCCGTTTGGTTTATCTCGTCTTTTATTTTCGGAATTAAGCACAAACCATCTTCCTTAAATGGAACTGAGATATTACTAATTGATTTAGGGGGCAGTTCTATATTATGATTATCTTCGTAATACCAATTTGAAAATAATTGTAACTGACCAAAAGGAAAGTCTGCAGTATTATTACGCAAATTTAAAGATATGTTTAATTTCCATAAAAGGTTAATGTCTATTATAAATAAATAATATAAATAATCATGGCAGTTTAGTATTTTGAAAGGAATGCATGTTTTAAAACCGTAGTTTAACAATAGAGAGTGTAAAATTGTTTAATTTTTGCACTACAATTTGCTATTTTAATGCTTGTTAGGCCTGTTTAATGTTTTATAATTCTGTAGGTGGTTATTGACAAATTCTGGTTCAGTAGTCAACAAGAAGCGCCAGTATCGATCAATAATCTACAGGGGGGTTATCTAAACTAATGTAGAAAAAAGTATTAAACTCTTCATAATTTAAACATTCTACTTTATTGTACTGGTAGGGCTGGATAACTGAAGATTTAGATTGTCAGTACTTTCGTCATCGTCGCCCTCGTCTTTGTCATTTTCAAAATGCATATTTTTTAAGTATATATTTCCTATACAGACAAATTGTCCATTTACATAAAAAATCCTCTCGCGCAATTTTTATTGTGGGTTTTATGATTCAATGTATCAGTATGGTATCTCCCAAATCTTTAATAATTTAACATTTTTTGTATTTAATCTTAAATACTTACTTTTATACCACGAGGAGATAACATTTAAATTGTTTTGTAATGATTTAGCATCTTCGGCCGAATCAATCTGCTTATAGATCTTAACATCATCCGCATAAAGTAGAATGTAACAGCTATTTAAACATTTAGGTAAATCATTTATAAGTAAAAGAAAAAATAAGGGCCCCAACACCGAACCTTGGGGTACTCCGGATGTCGGTGTAAAGACAAGAGACCTTTTATTAGTATACTTAACAAAAGCTTTTCTTTCTAAAGGATATGATTAAAAAAATCTTAAATTATCAATTGTTAACCCTACAGATTCCAATTTTGTTATTAAAAGATCAAAATGTACTTTATCGAAAGCCTTACTAACATCTAAATAAATTACGTTTAGTTGCTTCTTCATTTTTAATTTCTCGGCCACAAATGTATGAAATGTTAGTAAATTCGACACAGTAGATCTCTTCGGAAGAAACCCATGCTGAACACACATTTGAAAATCTTAGAAACATTCATAAAAGATTGAGACGGGTCTATAATTCTCGATGCAACTCTTATTACCAGCTTTGTGAACTGGCTTAAGGCATGTCCATTGCCACTCATCCGGAAATTTACAAGCTTTTAAACTTAGATTAAATATAAATGTTAAAGGTGAAAGAAGCACCCTACAATAATGTAATCAGGTATACCATCTATACCAGTTGCTGCCCTAACATTGATTTTCTTGATTGCATTTTCTACCTCATTCTCAGTAATATCTTTAATATTTAAACTTCTCAATTGAGCATAATCACTAACAGGGTTAGAATTCACACTACTAGTCAGAGAATCATAATTACTTTTAAAATATTTGGCAAATAAATTTACGATTTCATTAGAGTATTCGACGTCTTGAAAGTTAAAAAAGTGGAAGTGACCAAAATCTACTAGGTTTATAACGAATATCTTGTTGGAAACTCTCTATATATTGAGTATGAGCTAATTTAAATTTTGTTTTTATATCTTCCAGCAGATTTCTAAATCCATGTCTTAAGATGTAGTCTAAAGAAGTTTTTTTAATTTTGTGAAAAGCTTTCATTCCATTCGCACCATATGCCTAAACCATCCTAACCATCTTTACCCTACATTTTAAGAAATGATGCCACTTTTAGCTTTTCCCGTATGTCACTATTTCTGATTTTGTCACTCCTCTACACTCCCTCTATGCACCACAACACTCGCATTTCCGCGGCTTGAATTTTTGATTTCAGTTTCTCGTTCATAATCCAGAATTCACTCCCATACACTAAAATTGGCATTAACTTTGTCTCGTACATCTTGACTTTAGTGGCTTTGTTCACTTCTTTCTTCCTAAAAAAGGATGATTTCAGCGCATAAAACATTTTAGCTGCATTTTTCAGTCTGTTGTCTACACCACACTCAATATCTCCTTTACATTCGAACAGCAATCCCAAATATTTCAATAAATTTGTCTCCTTTGCCTTTGTTCGTTAATATGTATGTTCATGCGTTCGTATTCTCTTGAGATCACCATCACCTGCGTTTTCGTTGCGTTTATTTTTATACTGTACTCCTTCATAACAGAACTCCATCTCTGAATCGCATTTTGTAGCTCATTGGCACTTGACCGAAACAGCAGCAGGTCGTCTGCCTATAAACACTCTTTTATCGTTATGTGATGTAGCTTTTTCATGCCCGTCCAAAAACCCTTATTATTTTTGCTTGCTTGCCTTGCGATTTGGTCTAAGACTATTATGAAGAGTAATGGGCTCAAGCTTTCACCTTGACTGACTCAATTTTTGGTAAAAAACGTCTTGGTCTTTTCTGCTTTTGTCCTAACCATAGGCAACGTATCAGAAGCTTTTTCCATGTCGATTGCACACGTGTATACTTTATCTTTTCCTATTATTACTCTCTTGCTTATCTGTCGCATACAACATATCCAATCTTGTGTTTCTTGCCCTTTGCGGAAACCAGCTTGAGTTTCTTGGATCTTCGATTCCAGTCTTATTTTGTTTTCAAAAATTCTTTCATATATTTTGCCAACTACACTTAATAGGAAAATGCCTCCGTAGTTGCTTAATATCGTGTTCTTCTTTTTTTGTATTGGCACAATTGCTACGAGTCTTCGATCATTGTATATATTCTTCTTTTTCCAAACTTTAAGTATTAATTCCTGTAGTCGCCTAGTTCCTTTCTGTCATATATATTTAAGCATATCGGATTTAATCTCATCTTCTCCTGCGGGTTTGGCACTTTTCAGACACTTCACTACTTTTGTCACTTCCTCATACGTGATATTTTCATCTTCCTCGAGGTTGCTGTTTTTTCTGTCGTAGTTTATATTATGCTCTCCACTTATGTTTTCTTGCCCTCCCAGCAATTCACTGAAATATTCAAACCATCTCTCTTTGATCTTTTCCTGGCTTGTTAATAGTTTGCCATCCTTATCCTTGATAAAATTGTGCCCCTCTTTGCTGTCTTGATTTTTTCCTTAGGCTTTTCAGTATAGCATTTTTTAATTTTTATGCCCTTGAGTTTCCATTCTATTTCTAAACCCTTCCCAGCTTTTTAGCTTGGCCTCTTTCACTTCTTCTTTTACTCTCATTCTGCTATTTTTATATATTTCATAGCTTCTGTTATTTCTTTTGTGCAGGTAGACTTTCCAACTCTACTTTTTTTTTGTTTTGCCAAGTTTTTGATTTCTTCGTTCCACCACGGTGCTAATTTCATTTTATTTGTATATCTAGTCAGCTCACACTTTAACTTCCATTGTCATTGTTTTAAATATTTTCCGTTTTCTACATGTTCTCACACACTCCTAACCTATCTCTGTGCAAACTTCAAGTCACATTCTTCTTGATATTTCAGTCATGTTTTTTTGTTCTGAAGTTTATAGCTTCTTATATTGCTAAACTCCTTGCATATAATCTCACATTTACTGTCTCTTTTCAAGTTTGTCTTCATTTTCATCTCAACAAGGAACTGATCCAATTCTATCTCTGTCCCTCTTTTGACTGTCACATCCTTTACATTTCTTAACATTGTACATCTGACCAAAATCAGGTCGACGAACGACTTCTAATTTCTGCTCGCTGTCACTCTTGCGAACTTGTTAATCTCCTTATATTGAAAAAGGGTGTTTGCTACCACCACACTGTTTAGGTTGCAAAATCAATGATTCTTTTTCCGTTATTATTATTTTAGTGTGTGTTCCCCAAATTTACACTGCCACTGCTACTAAATGGGTTTCTTCCCACTCTGCTATTTAAATCGTCTAGTAAAGGATCCGGCAAAATGAACAAAATAATTTATAAAAATGTATTGACTTTAACATCAAAACAAAGGAATAAGTATCCTTAAACTCAAACGATGGAAGTTTATTATGCTTTAAATATGGTGTGTCGCAAAAGACCGCCATTTTGTTCAATACATTCTTCTAACTGCCTGGTGAATTTTTGCATAACATCTTGAAGAACCTATCGAGGAACACCATTGATTTCATTTGAATATTTGTTTTCAGCTGTCTTAGTCTTCTGGGTATATTCACAAACACTCTATGTTTTAAATAGCCCCAGAGAAAATAATCTGGGGCTGAAAGATTCGGAGATCTTGCTGGCTATGGAATGATACTATTTCTAGAAATCAACATGTTCGACTGTCTTAAAATTTCCATGCTTATTCTTGCTATATGGCTTGTTGCGCCGTCTTGTTGAAACCAGTAATATTTAATTTTGTTTTGAATTTACGGTAAAAAGAATTTATAAACACAAGCTGAAATAATCTTACGCTAAGGATACTGTCGGGCATTAAATTGACGTCGAAAACACCTCAGAACGGCTATTATGGATTTAAATTCAATAAACTTATTGACAAAGTACAAGATGTTCTGTTCACCAACGCTGCATTTTGAATACTGAAGAATATCAGCCTAGTGGATATTTAATTAGTTTTTCTGATATTAATGAAACAAAATAGATAATACATTTTGCCAGACCCTGTATAATCAATTCTTCATTTTTATTACTCTGATGTTGCAATTCTTTCCAGGGTTTCTGTTTTACTTCATTTTTTTTATTATCATTTGGTCTACATGCTACTATTATTGTATATTCTGCCCCTGGTGTAATTGAATTTGGATTAAGATTAGTCTCTCTGAGATGCAGGTCCATGTTATCAGGTGATTTAGATTCTTTGTTCACAATTACTGCTACACCTGCTTGTGCCCATTGTTCTACTTTAATTCAACAGTATTACATTAAATTACTCTTCCCCATTTCTATCTGTTCTCTCTCTTTCTTAATCGTTTCTGTCAGACCCAGCAGCATCATATTTGTATTATCTCCACTTCTTTCCCTTGGAGCCCCCTCACATTTCACACACCAATCTTAGTATCGCACTGTTTGTCACCCAACTGTTCATTTATTCATTTCCTTGTTGATATGTCCGTTGCTTACATTAGTTTCAGTTTCTATGCTTTGCTTTCTCAAATTGTTATTCTTATTCATTGCCTTAGTCGTCATAATTTTGGTTCCCGGCTCAGTGTTCACCTTTAGTTTTTTGGGGTCCTTCCTCCGGTGTTTTCTAGTTTTTGATTCATTTTCCCATTATCATTTATCTTATTTCTATTCTTTTCCATTAACACTCAGCTTATATAACCTCTCTTTATCGTATTTCACTTATCTTTTCATTCCGTCGCCATTTTCCTGATTCTAGCCTGAATTTCCCTTTCCTTTCTGGTCAAGTCAGACTCTATATATATGTTGTGTCTTGCTATGTCTTTGAACTTACTTTTGTTTTTTAGCACATTCACCTTATCCGTCATATCTATCTTTCATTTTAGCGACGAATGTCTTATCACCTATTTTTCCAGCCTCTCTCAGTTTAACGCGTAACTCAAGATTTCTTTCTATAAAGTGCTTCAGTGTTTCTTTAATAGTCTTGTTATTTTGGTTTCCAGGGTTAGGCCTTTAGTTACTAAGTTATTCTTCCTTTTATCTCTTGCCAACTATTCTATTTCAAACCTACCTCCAGTTCCGCATTTTGTCCTTGCAGCTCTTTAACACATTCCAAAGTCTGCCTTTGTTCTTTACGTAAGTTTTTTATTTCTTCCATTCATCGTTCTTTACCATTATTCCTCGCATAATTTTTATCATATCTTAATTCTGGTTATTGTTTTCATTTGACGATCTTTTCAAAAATCTTATCATCTCCTTCCCTATTTCTTTTTTTACAACCTTCTTTGCAGCTGCTGTAGCGTTCCAGCCTTGGTACTCCTGTTTTCCTGTATGCTCCGCCACTGGCCACATTTCTTGCTTGCTTATCAGTTATCACTAACCTTTTACTACACACTCTCATTATTGATTTCGCGGGGTTCTATTAATGGCCAAATAGCATCAGTCTGATAGCAATAGAAACAAATCAATTCAAAATCCTTTTATAATTAACTAAATTTTTATTTTAAATTAATTAATATTTTTACTATTTCGTCTCGTAAACAAATTGAGAATCTTTTACTGTTTTAAATAAAAGATCTAACTGATTTTGTTTTTCTATTGTTCTACCTCTACTAAAAGAGTGCAATTCTTTCAATCTCATCACTCGCTGCTTCATTTAAATAACTTCACTTTGAAGACCTCTTACGTGACTTCATAATATTTATCAAAACATTTTTGTATGAATTTTTTCAGTTCATTCATATCTGTGAAAAAATCACAATTGTCGAAACTTGAAACGCGAATTTAGTGTGCTTTCGTTATTTAGGGTTGTTTCAGCTGAATTCAGTTCTGCGTGCAGATCTGCACACCAGCAGGGATGCGTAGTGAGTTTTTGTTGTTGTTACTTCTCATTTCTTTATTCCAGGTTTATTTCTAAATCGTGGTCACAAAGTTTCATTGTAGTTTTGATTCTTTCATTTTTTTTTTGTTAAAAATAGTTGATTCGTAGTCAAAGTTTTTTGATTATTATAGTGATTATAAATCTTTTTTGTTGTTTTATAATTTGGGAGTAATTAAAGTTCCAAATTTTTAAAACATTTACCGCTGCATGAAACTATTATTTTTACTCTTTTCTAAATTTTCTGGCGCCCTATTTCCTGCTTTTTAAATATACAGTGTGTTTAGCAAGGAATGAGACAGCGCGATATCTCAGGAACCAATGCAGATTTTAAAATTTTGAAAAATTTGTTATAATAAATGTAAGGTAGGGGAACATATTTTGTGATAAAAAGTTTTTAAATTAAATGCATCACCGCCAGGTGGCGCTACCTAACTTAATTGCTTTAAATGGAATACCCTATTTTTATTCGATTTTTGTAATTTGCAACATATTTGTGATAACTGTCCTTATAACTGCTACTAATCCATATGGTTTAGATTTCGGGAAAATAATAATTTTTATAAATTTAACAAAGATGTAAAAGATTGTATTCTGTAGAGATAATAAACTAATTCTTCTACATTTCTAGAAGGTGTATCGTGGACTACACTTTCTAAATGTGCTCAATGAAAGTAGTCTAAAGGAGTCAAACCCGGAGAACAAGCCGGTCATCTTGTAGAACCATTAATACCTATCCATAGTCTTGGAAATAACGTGTTCAGAAGGTCTCTTACTATGTTACTGTTAAGAGCAGGAATGCCGTCTTGTTGAAAATACATTACCTGCCTCAAATTTATAATTAAATTAACATTCTCAAGTAGAAGAAATAGTTGATGTATTGGGGTATTTCTGAGACGATGGATAGGTACTAACGATTCTATAAGATGCCCAGCTCTTATTGCTTATTATCTCTACAGAATACAATATTTTACATCTTTGTGTTAAATTTATAAGAATTATTTTTTCCCGAAAAGTAAACCAGATAGATTGGTAGCAGCTATAAGGAAAGTGTAATGTCATTTTAAAATAATGCATACTTATCCGGTCTCTGTCTTTAATTTTGTTCAGATATTTTTTTTTGGTTCACAATAATTAATTGTTCTATTTTGTATGGAGACATTTATTGAATTGCTTATTTTAACGGTCAATAAATTTCTGTTTAGACTCATCGAGTCCGTGAACGTGTTTTATCGTAAACTTTTAATTGTCCTTCTAACGCCTAGATGTGTTTACAAATTGTTACTTCGTAGAATTCTAGCCTACACTTTTATGATTCCCACGTTTTTGAGCAAGCAGATTTACATTGAAACTGTGAGGGTTGATATATTTTCATTTACTATAGGGCTGTCTGTGCTTTCTTTTCTTTCCCAGTTTGATCGAGATTGTGTTTTAGCTTGTTTATTGAGTTAAGTGAAAGTAGCGCAGGGCCGAGATGCGTCAACAAAGGGACTCTCTTGCTACCTTCCAAACGAATAAGACGCGGGCGTAGTTCTTACAACATGTAAAGTTGCTCAAGTTTCTTTTGCTCAAATTTAGTGAATTTTGTGTGAATCCTAAAAAATGGCTTCCACTGAGGGATTTAAAGTCGTCTTGCGAGACGGATATATAAAAAAAACTTGTAGCAGGCAGGTTAAACCTACCAATTTCGTAGTTTTGTGTTAGAAAATGAATTACGTCACCGAAGTCTGTCCAATAGTGCTGGAATTGAGTAAAGTAAAAACCGCCCTAACGTCTGTGATTTGAGATCATTTAGTTTCGTTACCTTTTTTTTCTGTTTGTCGTTCGACAAACATCTTGTAAAAAGAGTAACTGTTGCCATGTTGAGAGAAAATACTGTTTTGTGTTGTCTTTTATAAATAAAAATGTCGCATTGGACACTAGAAACCTAGATTCAGTTTGTTAAGAGTAATTTTAAAAGACGCTTAGATTCGTTAGTGTCATGGAAACTTTTACGTAAAAGAGTTATTCCGGCGAATTTGGATTATTTACTGCCTGCAGCCCAGGTCCATGATATCTTTTCGACGTTCCAGGACATCCCGGTGAACCTTCGATGGCAATTTTTATAAATAGAAAGCTCAGGGATATAGAATGTAAGAGCTATCTATCTTAACTTATATTATTTGTTGTCACTTAATTTGAATTCTGTGTGTATAAGGCTAAATTTTTGAAATATGTAATAAAGTCATTTTTGTTCAAAATCTTCAACGACTTTTATAATAAATTAGATTGCATACTAAACGTTCATAGGTAAAAGTAGTTATCTTATAATATATTTTGTGCCTTTAAAACCATATTAAAAGTAATAAGCCATAGTAAAGTTTAATTTTGGTGCTTTATTGAAACGTAAATTGAAAAAGGGTTTATTCTATATAATTGTGTTGATACTGGATAATGTAAGTCATTAAACGAATCACCAGGAAGGTCAGCAAAATTCTTAATATTCAATATTTTTTTTAATTTATATCTTTAGCTTGTGTAAGTGGCACATAAACGTGACCAGTGGGCTCCAGTTTGTTTGTAACATTTTGTTTATATTGCTTTGGTAAGTGAAGGGAGTATCAAATTGATCTCCTTGTTAAAATCTTGAGTGTCTAACATTGAAAAGTCAAAGCATCAAAGTTTATGACTCAAGATTGTCTTTGAAAAGCGCAGTGTTTATTGAAAACGTTTTAAAAAGGTATCTGTATACAGGGTGATATTCTCTAAATTTACACATATACTAGGTGTTAGTCTACGAGAAGCTGCGTGGGCTGGCCGTTGGTTCCTTATGATCTTCAGCTTTTGGTGCTCTTGATTTCGATCATCGTTTAGATTTGTCAACAGTTTTTGTGAGTGTAAGATTTCTTTCTTTTTTTGTTAAGGTAAGTTTAGCTTGAACCACTCCCGTCTTCAACTTGAGCCAGGGTTTGAACATTTTCCGCCATCCATATCGGCCTTAAGCTTCTTTTTCAGGTTTTCCCGTTACAACAGTTATCACAAATATGTTACAAATTTCAAAAATCGAATGAAAAGGGGGTATTCCATTTGAAACAATTAAGTTAGGTAGCACCACCTCGCGGTGACGCATTTAATTTAAAATTTTTTATCACAAAATATGTGGCCCTACCTTACATTTATTATAACAAAGTTTTCAGAAATTTAAAATCTGCATTCGTTTCCACGATATCGCGTTGTCCCATTCCTCGCTGAACACACTGTATATATGAACAATTTTTTGTGTTTTGCTGTACACGTAATTTGCTTATCACACGCTCGAGGCCTAAGACCAAAAGCGTCTTGGTTAAATTCGATTTAAATTCTCATTATTTGTAACGAAAGGTTACTTACGCTGAAGTAGCAGTAAGAAACTAAGATGTGTTGATACATTGGTTACAGTTAGAATCGAAAAAGTAGCATTCGTGAAACTGCTTTAGAAAAAACACCATCTTTTTAACACAATCTTATATTATTATTTAGAAATAACTTAACTTTAGACTTTTAATTTACTTAATAGTTAAATATTTTACATAGACCGAAAGATTCCGAAAAAAAATTTACAGTAATTGCGCCTGAAAATAATTTTATTGGTTCGTGCATGACCTTAGAGTAAACAGAAATGTCACTGCAATGGTATCATACCTAACAACAGACAACAGGTTGTATTTAGATTATTGTAACTACTCAGTGTGCATGTAATCCTCTTATGTGTTTCTCAATTCACATAAATAAACATGTTTTGCTGCTTGTATTGTAAAACTAATGAATATTGAAAAGCAGATATATCGATAAGTAGTAGCTTTTCTCTGCAAATGCAATAGTAAGTTAAATTAGTTTAATCACAGTGGAATTATGTTGAAAATTGCTAACAGACGTATCTTGTTTGATTTTAGATTTTAAATAATTTGAATTTGCATTGGTAATTCAAACTATGACCTAAATTGACATATGGAATTTACTTTCCTTGTTGAATGTACAGAAAGACATTCAATATTAACACACATATCTTATCTTCTGGATTATTGTAAATTATCATCTGACTGGAACCAAAATAGTATTCAGTAAAAACAAGGAAATTCCTTAAAAAGTTTTACTTCATACAAAATAAAAACCAAACTCATGCGTTAGTTGATGTTTTCAAAATTCTACGTTTACAAGGTTCGTGTTATTTGTATTTACAAGAAAGACGTAAACTTTTCATGAGCTTTACTAAAGTGATGAATGTTTTATCATAAACGTAGGCGTATAATTTACGTCAGGGAAATAAATTATTTAGCACATAAGTTTTTGAATGGGTGTTTTTTATTGACTGTTACAGAATCTAAATAAGTTTTAATTTTAACGTACCTTCGTAAGCGTCTGTATTCGAACTAGTTACTTATAAAAGCTGCTAGAATATATAAAAAAACAACCATTCATTTTGTTTCTTTTTAAATAAAATGTCTTTTAAATCATTTGTTTTATGGACCATGTAGTGTGTTTAAACAAAGATTAAATTGAATTCGATCATCCACTATGTTGATGTTACACCTTAAATGAAATGTAAATAATTCCACAATTAGAGTGTTGAGATGTAGAGACTAACAAGAAATTGAGGTGACTAGGTGTACATTAATTTGTTAAAATTTAATTAGCTCGAAAAGTCGCAATCGGATGGATTCGGCGATAAAGGCAGCTGTCAGTTTACCCACGATAACCAAAATAAAGAAAATGAGCCGGATCAGTGGACGCTACTGACGATAAAGCTTGAAATATTGCTATGAAATCTTTTTGCCTAATAAACTGAGCTCAAAAAAAACACAATATATTAAAACTCTATTACTATCATGTAAATGCTTATGAAACTTAAATAACAACGATCTCTACAGTCTGGACAACTGTTTCTGTTAAGCAGATTCACGTCGATTCACAATTATTTTGTACACCTGTAAGTGATTCAATCAGAAACACCCAAACGCAAAACTATAATTGAGCAAACACAAACCGGCCTGCGATAAAGGTAACTTTTCATGTAGCAAAACCTTGTGTTTCCATTTGTTCACGTAATTTATTAAAAGCATTTTTGTTGTTTTCAGAGCATTAGCAACAACTTCTTCACTGAGTTTTTGTTTACTCCACTGCCTGTTTTTAGTAAATGGTTACCAGTCTCACAAAAAAAATTCATACAGCTAACTAAAGCTTTCCTCAAACTACGTGTAATTAGTAGCAATCCATTCGGGACTTTTCCATAAAGCCCTTGGTTTAACCGCCACTTAAAAAGGTTATATAGCATAATGGAAGCCACAGAATAAAGAAAAATATTTTTCAACGCTTTCGATGCCGACTTTATTAGAATTTTGTCGATTCGATTGCAAAACGAGAATGGAAAGGTGGCATTTATATGCCCTATAGAAACTCTTAATCCAAGCAATATGCACATAAATTTAATTACTTACGCTAGACACGCTAACCTCTCATATCCGCAATTATGTGCATTATAAAACTTAACAGAAATGTAGTACCTTGTTTTGCAAGACTCGTTAATATAACTTAACATGGTGTGGCTACATACTTGCAAGTAAAGCACGCATTTCTATATACTTAGTTGTAGGCCCTACATTCTCCTCTTTTATAGAATGAAGTCTTACAATATGACTTAAACCTAATTAAAGCTATTTATTAAAATCTATGTCGAGAATCAGTTTATATTTAATATTTTCTGAAAGACTGGCATATTTCTGCAACTGTTCATTATACAGCTCCATTTATTATCAAGCAAAAAAACTGTGATGAGCATTGGGTCTAGTGTTAGGCAAAGGAGAAGTTCCTGATTTGGAAACTACTCCAAACAGGAACAGTGTTTGAGAATTTTCCTTCTTTGAGGAATTTAATTTCTCTAGAAATTACAAAAAGGAAATATTCCCAGGCATATTCTAAGAAAATCTCCCCCAGAAATAAATTCTCGGAAATCTACCCGTCGCTTCCTAAGCTATTTGGATATTGCCTAATTCTTCATTTTGTTTGGCTTTACAGTTCTGTCAGATATTTCTGCTCTACCAAGCTCAGAAGTGTCAATGGTTTCAGAACCAGTAAATGCAACCGATTAAGGTTGTTTTCTACGACGTTTCGCCTATTTTGATCGGAAATGGAAGCTAAAGTCTAATTATTCTTGTAAATATCCTTTTAATGTTATCTAAAGTCAGAACTGAAATAATTTATTAATTAAACTACGATTGATTGTTTGACTGAAAAGCATTTTATAACAAGAACCACCTTAATTAATTTGCTTTTGACATTTGGTTACTACTAAACTTGGATACAATACCACTCTAATTGAGGAGCTTTCATACAACATCGAATATGTTCAGTTGTGGTAAAAAATGAGCTACACATCATTTCTGTAGAATCTTTGTACTAGCTAAAACGAATAAATCCTTTATTAAAAGCATCCCAAAGCTGACAGTTTTAAGCAAAAGCAAATAAATCCATTTGTTCAAGCAAAACCGAATAAATCCGGTAAACCTATTTCATTGTTTAGTTTTCCCTTACGGGCTAGTAAAGATTTTACTTCACAGATGGCATGAAAAAGCAATGATAATGCAGGAAGCAGTTAGTCACTCCATGTTTTTGTGAGTACAGTTTCCTTGTAGACTAGTGAAGAATTTGCGTTGCAGTTTAGGTAAAAGTCTACCCTCATTATAATAATCTAACCTTACTAATCTGTTATCGTGGTGACCGAAATTTGGTTTGTCACACTTTTTCTGTGTGTTATTCCTTGGATAGTGGTAAAAATCAGTTAAAATGTGTCTGTAAAAGATGCAAATGTTGGTAATAGAACGCAATGTAAAAACCATGAAACCAGACGTGTAAAATAAAAGAGAAAGAGGAATTTCCTGATATACTTTTGTGTTTTACGTAATTTAACATTCCTAAAATTATAGATATTCAGACGCAGACCCCAATTTAAGAATATTCAAGAGGTCATGCAATCATGCTGGAAAGACATAGTTTTGTTCTAAAATTCGAAACTGTAATGTAAAATCAATTTGCAAGAAGTTTTGTGAGACCCAGGACAAAATTAAGCAAGACACAAAGCTTTGCCACAGTATGTCTGTTCTTTGAACAGCAAGAAAGAGATCTATAAAAGATGAGTCAAAAACACGATTACTTAACATATTTTCTAGCCTTTATAACGTTCCAAGAGCTGTAATGAATTATTACGTCCCTATTGCAAACGAAAATTAATTTAGTTTACGGGCGAAAAACTTTTGTACGTCTCACGGAAGTAAGTAATATTACGCTCTTGGTTTCACCTTGAGCGCAATATTCACGTCTCGACTGCAACAAACTACTCTCCTCTCTTGGTACGTAAATAATTATCACTTTTTAAAACAAGACAACACAGGTGTTAGGGTGTGTCAAGGATCTTTTTGTCGTGCGCTAACAGTGGGTTAACAGTTCACAGAATCAGTCATGTAGCAAAACTTATTAACCAAGGGAAGGCATCAAAAGAAAAACGTGGCAGTGACCGTATGTCTGCGAAAACTATTACTAAACGAGAAAAAGTTAAAGATTTATTGGACAGCTTGGAGGTCAGGAGAGCAAAATCGAAAAAAATTAACTACCATCTTATTTTAACATAATTATCTAAACTGCACAAGATGTATAACAATACAGTTGATACTCAGTATAAGGTTACGGATAGAAAAGTGTTTCTAACAAATTTCAATATAGGGTTTCCATCCCCAGCATCAGATTGCTGCGGTCAATGCACAAGACTAAAACATCTAATGAAAATTTCAAATTATTCATATACAAAGAAGGAGCTTCTGCTACAATATCGTATTCACACTAAAAGGACAAAGGCTTTTTACCAAATGATGAAGGAGAATCCAGAAGATACCTTTAGCTTTCGCTTTGACCTTTAGCAAATACAGCCACTTCCTCGAACGTCCATTAGCGAAACGTTCTATTCACATCAAATAAGTTGATGCTTTTCCGTTGCGTTCAGATGGACTCTAAGAATCCCACATTTTTACAAAAATTGGATCTGATTTACTTTCGCACTTGAATGGGCTATCTTTGCAAGATAAACGAGTCGTGAGGTTGTTCTGTGATGGATGCGGAGGACAGAATAAAATAGCCACATTGTCCATGCCTGATTGTACTGGTTGAAATTTGAGTCAACTGAAAATGTAGTTCAAATAAATCTTAGCTACCGCGACACAGCTTTATGCCGGCTGATCGAGCGCTTGGTAGAGTCGAAAAGCTCCTAAAAAGACATCCCACTGTCGAATCAAAACATGAATACTGTAAGGTACATGCAGATGTAGGATCTATTAAAATATTAAGACAAGACTGGTTGATTAAGGATATTAAGGAATAACAGACTTCTAATAGAAAAGTGGATGAAACAGCTGACATTAAAAAAATTCTTTTTAAGAAATTAAAAGGTAAAAACAATCTGAACAAAGTTACTGTTACCTGTTACCAGCATTATCGATTTGAAACCATGAATGAAACACAATAAAATCTGCTTAAGAAAAACAAATCTGAGGAAGGTTATCAATTCAATAATATCGAATTACACCGCTCTATCCTACACAAGAAAAAAGAAAACTCTACAAAAACTTATAGCTCAACAATTTGGACAAAACTGGGAAAGTCAAGAAAATTTGGATTAGTACAAAAGAATTTTGTCTACATCTGAGATTCAAAACGATAAAGGCGATGAATAAAAGGATCATGATAGCAATGGAAAGAGATGCGACTGCTTGGAAGAGGAAGCTTCCCTACACATTTAATATTTTCAAAATACTAATTTTTACTTTCTCGTATTTTTTAATAAAAATTCGATTTATAAAGCCAAATCTAGAATTTTATTCAAGATTTTCGGACAATTATAATAAATTTTTCCAGCAAAACCAGACAAATCCATATTATTTTCTAGCGTATTTGCTAAGATACCTTGTACTTTTTAAAAAGACATGCTACACTTTATTTTCATCAAAAAGCACACAACTAGGAGGGAAAAGCTTTTTATTATCTTTTATCGTTTACCCTGTTCAACAACATGCTATCTTCTAGGAAACTACTAAAAGTGGATTTATTCAGTTTTGCATGAAAGCTCCTCAATTATATCAACGTGGATATTTTTGTTTTAGTTGCCAGGCTCTTCCTCATTTACAAACAACCATTGTACTGTATACTGGGCATTACTGCCGTGTCAGAACTACAAGACAACTTATTTTCATATAGAACTTAATGTTGATTTTTGTCCTACATATTATAAAACGGCACGTTACTTTTGAAAATTAATTAAATAATGAAATTGATTAAGTAGAATTAATTTTAGACCTCAGCTGGTTTGTGTTAGCGCTTATCTTATTTTGATCCTTCAGATAGTTCTTGTTGTACTCTCTATGTGAAAGAACAGTTAAAGAGAGTAATCTCTGCTAAACTTTACTTATCCCATTCGAGAATGATCGACGTTACACCAGCTTAACCAAGATTAACTCTGCCTTTTACAATTAACCACAAGTGTAGTAAATGTAGTAAAACCCACATACAGTAAGTTACCGTCAACATACAACTAATGTGCCACTTCTCCAGCTCGAAAGCTCGGAGACAGGTGCATTCGATTGTTCGACTGTCCAAATAGCAAAGCCTTGCCATAAATTACCTATACGGAATTTAAAAGCTTGAATCCTTTCTAGCCAATAAACTCAACTCGACGGGGACACACGATATATTAAAACTCTTTTATACTGTTACTTTTAATACTTAAATGACAATTATTACTGTTTTTGTAATGCAGGTTCAGATCAATTTACGATAATCTAAATGCGAAACAGGCATATTTATTTTAATATTTTGGCCGTCGGTGTTGCTACAATATTTGATTGTTTTTGTAAACACACTTTATAGTTATCCACGGCGGGCATGCAATATTTCCCTAAGACAAAGATGATTTAAATGAAAATCTAAATTTGTGAATTTCTTCCAGAGTTCACTACTAGAATTCCTTCAGTTTCACAACAGCTAAATAAACGGCAATTAATATCATTGCGGTAGTTTCACATACAGTTTATGGACGAGATTCGATAGGTAAATACTCTAAAATTTTTGTTATTGGTAGAACAACCTTTTGAAAGGAATTGACAAACAATAGTGGTAGCATCCTAAAAGATACGGGACTAACAAATCAAATTGGTTAGAATCCGCGGCGGTTGAATTTACTGAGTGATGGCTGCATTCTGTAGTAAATTTTTATGGTACAGAATATGATGCAACAAATAAAATCTCTTTAGCGACGAAAACACCACTCACGTTCACGGTACTTTACTTAGCGATACGGTACCGTTGCATTTACCACAAAAGCTTGAATGGGAGAGGACTCGGCGAGACATAGTGTCTACTCGAAAACCTGAAGAAACTCGCAAAATCAACATGGTATGGAATATTTAAGAGACAAGATCCTTCTGAAATGGTATAAGTTTGGACTATCCCGGTAGGAAAACCAAAAAGTTACGCACTGCTAATTGGTCAACAGAAATTTTTATTTTATTATGGAACAAGATATTCTCATCCCACTGCAAGCAATACATTGTCTATCGTTTGCCAATCTTCAAAACAGTTTCGATAGAAGTGCAAAGATTTCAAAACTATTACAACAAAGTATTTACCATTTAAAAACTTTTTCTAAAGAAATTACTGAAATCTGACTTCTAAATGTTATTTATTTATGAAATTTATCCAAATTTTTAAAAATAATAATCAACAAAAGATGCCGCTGGACGTCATAAAATCATTTACAAGTTTTGCCAAACTAAGACTGATTTGAGCCTGAAAACTCTAATACAACTTTTTTAAATCATCAGAGATAATAAAAGGGTGTGTTTTAGAAATCTAATATTAATTGCTAACAAATTATCTTGATTTACTAGTTCAACTCCTTAAAGCGCCAGAATCAGTAGGAATAGAACTACCAATCACGATGCCCACCTTTGTGTAACTGAAATTTTAACCTGAAACACCTTAATTGAAGTAAAAAGCTATTAAATTGTAGAGGACGTGTGTCCTATTCATTTACAGCACGCTATGAAGTTGCCAAACGATTGTAAGTTTTCTTTTATGTGGGGGCGATCTACGTATTTCTTCTTAGCATAAATTACCAAGATGCTTGAGTGATTCTTTTAAGTGACATCTTAGCATTAGATCTTCTTTTGTACTTTCTGATTATTAATTTGTAATAATACATGTAGCAAGCATTTTCTTCGTCGCAAAAGAATTTACTACTGACAAAATCACAGCTTTCCCAAAATTCTATGATTTATCAGTGTTGCACATTAGAAAATCTACGGAAAAACAAATATAACTCCTATTTTGGTTTAGATTTTATTTTTCTATCGCCGGAAATTATTTAGCATAATTATCTGTTTTCGGACTGTTATCTAGGGCCTGAATCTACCTGATCCATACAAATCTACGGTGCAGAAGATGGGCCGCTCCAATTTAGAATATTTAAATTTTCAACATTAACGTTTTGGGATAATATTTTTCAGCAATCTAGTTTGAAACCAGAATCTTATGCAGTAGACGGATTCAACAGATATATGTTTCTTTAATATTAAATGTCAAGCTGTTTGATTCGATACGAGAAAATTTGTTTTGGACGTGAACAAACCTAAACGCTTTATGCTTTCTTTTGTAATAAGATTGAACTGTCAACAAGCATCTTAAAATCCAACACACACGTCACGTGAACTCATTACTTTGCTGTAGCTGTCAGTATTAATGCTATTAGCTTTAGTTTGCATTAAATTTCTTTTAATGCCGGTTATGAGTCTATTGCTCTACTTTAACATTTGCTTACTAAATGCTTAAGTTGTTTCATTTTGTCCTATCCTCCACTTATATGCCGAAGTTGTCACACCGCCTACATGTAAGGAGAATTGTTGTATAAGTTATGCGGGTATACTGAACAAATTGTGTTAAACACCGTTGCCAAACAGTTCATATAAGGCCATTATTTCAGGGCACTTTTGAGAAATTAAATAAAGCTGTATAATTTACTAAGAAATAATCTATTGCTGTAACTTCTTTCATTGTTAGCTAGGCGCATACAGATTAAGATCTTAACCATTTCAAACTTAAATGTTGAGTACTTCAGAAGAAAAAATATTAATTAAATTTGTATACAGCCAGTTTTGCAAGTAATCTTCAAAACAACACAGCTATTGTACAAAAATTTAGCATAATAAGATATCATTTCAGCAAGCATTTTGTATGAACTTGTTTTTTTTGCTTTATGACTTCAAGAGAAAATAAAAAATAATCAGAATTATTACAAGAAAAGCAACATTTAACAATATTGAAAATGATACAAGGACAAGAACAAAACATAAAAGAAAACTTTAAATTACAAAGTAATCGTCTTGAGTCTGGCATCTCTCAAGAAATACATCGTGTTCGTTTTCTTCTACATGCTGTTTTTCGAGGTTGGGTAGACTATTCTTATACAGTTTTAGTTTGGGCAAAATTCTCCAGCAGCTTGTTATTTGAACTTTTGTTACCTTTCATCTTCGTTCCAAGCGGCAACTGCTGCATAGACATGGATGAAATAGATTGAGTCTTCTTACAGATACAATTGGCTTTTTCTACTGAACAATGACATTGCTATTTTTTTTATCTTTAACAAAAATAAAACCCTTGGCTTTACTAAATTCAAAATTCCAAGATCCTGATGGTTTTATGGCCTTTCTCTAACCCTGTATTTGGCAATGAATTCCTAGCTTATGGACTGTCGCGTACTTTTCTATTATCTTCCCATACTCGGTCGGTTCTACAATCACTAGTTTATGCTTTATGTTTATGTTTATCATTTCTTTAGTTCTTAGGCACATAGAACACACATCGGAGTGTGAAGTTCCAAATCTAATACTGCATAGTAATGATTGACGTATTTTCTAAAGTAACTGAATTTTACATGCACATTTTGTGGAATTCTTTCACGATACTAATTAAAAAATTTTTTCAAATTTAAGTCGCATGGTAAATGCAATGGGGCACTGGTATTGCTACGACAATAGTGAAATTCCAGACAAATAAGCAATTGAATGAGGTTTTTAATACACAACTTTTTTTCGTCATTGTTTAGGCCTACATGATCGTCGCCTCTGCGGTTCTTGGGAATACGATCACAAACAACATAATTACGTACTATTTTTTGAATTCTGTCTTTACTGAAATTTGTTTTTTTCTAGAAACGCGTCTCTACACACTCTTACTAATTCTTCATTATTCAAACGGATGTGGTACTGCACTGAAACTTGAGATTGCAATTTTTTCCCTTTTTTGGGTTTATTATTTACCTGAACAACAAGTGAGTATAAGAGTATCCTGGTGTATTTTATCTTGTGACTTGTACTCCTAGGCATGAAAATCTTAGCTATTCTTCATTGACATTGTTGTACAATATTGTAAGGTTTCCCAGGCTGCCCATTATGCTCATAAGTTGAAAATTGTGGTAGTAACCGCGGCATGTGGCTCTGAAAATATCATACATAATTCTACTAGGTACTTTACCATTATTAAAACAGCTTAATAACTTACCGCGCTTGTTTAGCAACATTTCTTTTGTACTTTTCCAGTTGAGCTTGTTTTTTTCGACCCTTACCGGTTGCACTTGGCCCAGCATTCGTAAAAGCGTTTAATTCATCAATAATAAATTTTAAAACATCAGATATAAAAGTAAAATTCAACGAACTAATGTAAACTACTCATGTAAACCATCGAGTTGTAAATATAATGCATCTGGCAGAGCAACACGTGCCCTCATACTTTGCTTCCTATTGGCTCTCGAGCACATAGCAAGTTTTGCAACGAATTGTGTAAATTATAGCACGAGTTCTGCAAATAACTCGACTGTTGAACAAAAATTTAGGTATTAAAGAAACAGTTATGCAAAAAACTAAACTTAACATTATCCAGGTAATAACTAATTTTTGCATTATTTTCTACGATATTCTTGAGATGATATACAGTGCATTTGTAGCTTACTAGAAAAAAGTTAATTCCAAAGCACGAATCTTTAAATACTAATTTTAGAGATGAGAAGGTTCAAGGTTTGTCTGCTGTCAAGTTTACAGACTCTGGCAATAATGTGTGAGATTTCTGACATGTTACCGTATTAATTACAAAACATTTAGAGTCAGTACCATCTGTTGTTCTGAATCACAAGCATGTAAATGTCTTGACAGTAAACATTGGGTTTAAGAAGTTTGGATAGGAACTTTGATCAAAAACAAGACAATTTTTCCTATCGAATTTAGTTTTAACAGACTTCCAGCTTGATAATTTCTCTGTAGATATATCTTCCATTTCGTAAATCTTACACAATATATACAGTGTGACCCAACGAAAACGAACAGACTGACTAACGAGGGCGTCAATCCCTCAAAAATTTGTAATGGGAAGGCGATTCAAGTGGCACATCATTAGAAAGGCCTTTCAATTCTTCATATTGCCCGTTTGAAATTTTAAATTCGGTTGACTTATTTAGTTTTTCAGTCTGTTTTGTTTTTTGTTGGGCCACCCTGTAGAGTGAAGAAAGGGTCACAAACACATGAGGAATTACACATCAATGCTGCTGTCATTTCTGACTTTAAAAAACCTTAATTTCTACATTAAAACTTGATACCTTATACCTGATCTGATTGTCCTTACTACACTACTACAGGCACTAAGATAGTAATGTTCTTCAAGTAGCGTGCAGTCAAAGTAGAGAAATAACAAGCAAAATTTAGAAATGAATCTAGAAGGGCAGGATGCATTTACCAAATTACACCAATAGATCCATTCTTTACTTTCCAGCTAAGCATTTTCTTTTTAAAGTGTTCTCTCTGTAATGAATTTAACACATCGGTAAAGCATAAAGCTCTGCTTCAACATCATTGGATTATCTGCTTTATGAAACCCTTACTAATCCTTTACCGGCTTACAGTACATTATAACTGATTTTCAGGAGCGTATAAGTTATTACTACTTAAAGGTTATTTAAAAAGGCAATTCATTACTTTGTTACTCTCTGAACAAAGCGCCTTCGAGGAGTGTTGATTTGTAAAACGTGTCTTTAGATTACGCCCGTGTAAATTACTCCCTTGCTTGTCTCCTACTCTACCATGTAGTCGTATAACCCTTGAAACTACGTCTGCTATTCATAGAATGGAAGAAAGTAATTTTATTTTATTTTGGTATATTACAGTGTTACGTGCTATGTATTGAAATAGTTACATTTAAAGTTACATTTATTTATTACTCAAGAGCATTTTCATATCCCCTACTGTTATGATTACGGTTGTTATTTATTAACGACGTTTAATATCAATATGCAGCTGTGAAATATAATTGAATCGTTATTTTAGAAGAAATATATTTTGTAGAAAAAACGATGAATGTAAAATGAAATTCTGATATTGCCGAGGAAACATATATTTCTTAATATTCGCCAGTTGTCGTAAAATGGAAAGTTTTATAAGATAGGTATTATTTAGTACCTCCATTGAAGTATTTCTTGTGTAGTAATTGAATTCAGATTTCAGGAAAGCGGTCGAAATATTTTATTGAAATGATGTCGCAGGTGGCTCCATTCGATTTCACAGAAGTTATAAGGTCGGTAATAAGTCACAATGATAACGTAATGGCTGTTATGAGGTTCGCGCTCGATAGAACAAAAGCGAACAAACGCCACGTTTTTCAAACGAAGTGTCTGTTTACAGGCACTGATTTAGTAGCGCTTTCTAAACCCATTCCAGCCGCTTAGCGAGAACATCGCTTCTGATTTGTAATCTGAATTTCAGCGATGTTTTCGTTCAGATTCTGTGGTTTTATTTCATGATGTTAAAGTAAACCGGTATCTGTATTTAAATGGAACACAGTTTTCGTTTTGAACGTAATTTGCTGTGTGAATATGACATAAATGAGATATAAAAATTCTGGCGCATACATTTTGTACATAAAAAAGGTTTGTAAATATTTATACGTAAACAACAGATACGTAGTTGTTTACGTCAGGATATCCTATATGCCGTAAATGAAGAAATCTTTTTACTCTGTATCGATTTTATTGCTTCTGTTACTGGTTTATTTCGCGCTTAATTAAATTTGAAATTTTTTAAAAGTATACAGAATATTATTTGTAGTTTTTCTATAATGGCAGTTACGTTTTCAATTTGCTTATTGACGGAAAGTTACTAACATAGTGCTGTATTTAAGGTTTTAAGCTGTTAGTTAATTTAAGCAGAAACTAGAAATAACCACACAAAAGTGTTTAAAGTTCTCAATGTAATCAAGATGACAGATACAAGATTATGCATTTCTGTTAAATTTATTTTAAATCTAAAAATCTGAATCTGAAAAAGTGGCCCTATTCCCGTGCAGACCTGTATTGCCCTCGCAGCAGCTCGAACGTCGGAGATGGGATGGGTTCACAGATAATTTATCTTAAACTGAAATAGAAACTCAATAAAAGACTTCAATGATTCATTCTAGGTGTCAGAATCGGTATGAGCGCCAGAAGTCAAGTCAAGACTAACACGTTTGCTGATGTGATTTTGCACCAGGAATACCCTGTATATATCGGAGTCGCTGTGATAGCAGTGAACACTCTGTACTCAAACTTTTTCCAAATTTACCAAGAAACTTTATACTGACTTAAGCTCAACACATTTGCTTAAACAAAGTCACAACAATGTGAACAACTAATTTGCACTGCAGGACTTACACCGGATAATCAGGATCAATAATAACTGCAAGCCGTACTGTATAATCTGATATCTTACTCTAAAAAAAATAAACAAGACGGTTCAATCAACTCGCCATGCACTGGTCCAATACCTGACTTATATTTCCTGTACAGTATCATTTAACACATTTGTGTTTACTTTATCTGAAAGACAAATTACAAAGCAGTATCCAAAATAAAGCGGGTAGCGGGTAGGCACACTTTACGATCCCGGTAAAGTCAGGTCTACTTCAGGGACGCGATTCTTTCTCACTCCTACCCGAAAGGGAACCATGTCCCAACCTTGCTCACATCAAATACCGTTTTAAATCCACTATTCCATCCTAACCAGTCACCAATACGCTTGGCCAGCGTAGTGAGTTATGGCCAAATACTTTCCCAAACTGAGGCATAAATTCGATAAATCGAACGCGACAAAGAAATTGGAATACTACGAACCACACTGAACAACGACACATGAAGAAATTTTAGAACAGAAAACTATATGTAGCCACTTACAATATAGGAACACTAAGATCAGAAGAACACTTAGGGAGACTGGAAGAAAAACTCAAACATATAAAATGGGACATCTTGGGCACAAGTAAAACTCGACTGAAGGGAAAATCGACTACCTCATTAACATTGGGACACTTACTATATCACAGTAATACTGAAATAAGCGACCACAAGAGAGAGATTGCTCTACTGATAAACAAACGCTTGAAACACCAGGCAACTAAAATGCAAGCTATATCAGATCGAGTAATTTACATAATACTGAAGATTAACAAAAGATGCAGTTTGCAAATAATACAGATTACATGCCCCAACTACTACATCTGAAGGCTCAGAAATAGAACAACTGCATGAAGATATCGCAACAACGAGAACGAGTAAAACAGCAAACTGCGTAATACTAAAGGGAGATTTGAATTTCAAAGTAGGCTAGGAAGAAAACAATAGAGGCAAATATGGATAAGGCGATAGAAACAGCAGAGGAGAAATTTTGATTGATTATTGAAGAAATGAAAATTTATATTTTATAAACTTCTTCTTCAGAAAATCTTTAAGAGAAAGTAGACATGGAGAAGCCCACACGGTAATGTGAAGAACGAGATTGATTACTGATTACATTATTACTAACGGCAAGGCAATCTGCCAAGACGTTACAGTCTTGAATAAATTTGACACCAATAGCAATTGTCGGCTAGTAAGAGCAACCATAACAATCAATACTAAATAGGAGCAAATAAAACTACTGAAAAACAACCTCTCCCAACAACCAAGATCCTTGAACAGAACAAAAAACTATTTCAGGGTTTAATTTAGAGGAAACTGAAAAACATGTAAAAACTAGAACAAATGAACATAGATAAGCTCGCAGAACATATAAGTAATAGCCTACATGTAGCAACCAAAGTAATATGCAAAAACATAAAAAAGATAATAACGAAATTAGTTACAAGTCAACTAATAAAGGCAAGAAAAGAAACAAACCGAGATAATGAAGAATATAAAGAAATTAATAAAGAAATAAACAAAAAGATAAGAAAAAATTTACGAGACTACAATACAAACTTTGTTAAGAATATCATCGAAAATAACAGAAATATAAAGATTTTACGAACAAAAAGATCGAGAGGAAGAACAAAAATAGTTAAGCTAAAGCACAAACAAGTTATAATAATCAATAATAAAGACGAGATCGTAACCGTGGTCCAAGACTTTTATGAACAACTACATATATAGTTCAAGATACCAAGATAATCATTACGCCCGACATAAAGTTCCAAATTTACGCTCAGAGGAAATTCCTGAAATAAACAACTACGAACTGACGATAACTCTTAAACAAATGAAAACAAACAGAAGCTACCTCATGTGGACCGCATTAATACGGAAATGTTAAAAACTGGAGGAGACAAGAAAAGAGAGTGTAAGGATATTGCTGAACAAATGCCTGTTGTCTGGTAAAATACCGAAAATGTGAGAAAATGCTGAGGTTGGCATTTCATGAACAAAAAGCAACAAAGACAATAGAAAAAATTATCGCCCAATTTGTTTGTTGTCCTACTTATATAGGCACTCACAAGGATAATAACCAACAGATTGACTCATAAAATGGACTTATATCAACCTCGAGAACAAGCTGGGGTCCGAAAAAAATTCAGCACAATAGACCACTTGCAGGCATTACTCAGTCGTATCGAGAAAGCTACGGAATATAATGTGCCCTTGCACTTGGCTTTTGTCAACTACCAGAAAGCCTTTGCGTCGAAATGCGAACAATTTTAAGAGCACTAGACAACGGCAGGATAGACATCAGATACTCAACTCTTATTAAATATATCTATGACAATGAATATATCCAGATACTAATAAATGAAGACTTAAAGGCCCAGAAAATTCCAATAAAAAGAGGAGTACATCAAAAAGACACGATCTCACCAAAACTATTTACACTGGCACTGGAGGATATTTTTAAGTCCCTGAACTGACAAAATAAGGGGATAACTATAGAAGGAACACGACTAAATCATTTATGATTTGCTGACGACATTGTTCTTATCAGTGCTTCAATAAATGAATTAACGACTATGTTAGAACAACTGCATCACGCATCTACACAAATCGGACTGAAAATGAAACTGAAAAAGACGAATGAGCCTAGAGCAAATAAATATAACCATCGGTAAATTGCCATATCCTAGTATATATACCTCGGACACAAAATTCAACTGAGAAAAAAGAACCAAGCAGCAGAAATTTTCCTAAGAGTAAGCTATAGTTGGACAGCATTTGGTAAGTTCGAGTTTATCTCCAGGTCACGAGATATTCCTATAAATCTCAAACAAAGAGGGTATGAGTCATGTATATTGCCAGTTGTTACGTGCGGCCTTGAAACGATGGCACTAACACGTAGGTCCATAAACAAACTCCAAGTAGCACAGTGAGCAATGGAAAGGACTATATTTGGGATTAGCTTAAGAGATAAAGTCTCAAATGAGGAGATCCGGCAAAGAACACAGCTAACTGATGTTTTGAAAAGAGTGGCCCAACTGAAATGGCGATGGCCTAGACACGTAGCCAGACAGAACAGCGACAGATCGGGGTACATAATCTCAGTATGGCGCCCAAGAGAGAATAAGAGGAGTATGGGACGACCTCAAAGTAGGTGGAGAGACGACAGACATCTAAAAAATCACGGGAAAAATTGAAATAACACTGCTATAGACAGAAATAGGTGGAAAAAATTGAAAGAAGCCTATATTAAAGAATGGATGGACACAGGGTGAGAAGAGAAGACCCAAATAAAATAAAGTTCAGTTTACTCTTGTTTATTGAATTAAAGATACAGAAAATGATAAGAGGCAAAAATATTATACATTTAAAGAAAACACAAGATTAATCAAAACAAATTAAAATGTAAGTCTAGGAACCAAAAATATAAATATAGAGACACTAGATTTTACAAATCATCTCAAAATACGTATCAAATTCAAATATATAGGTATCAAAGTAGCGTTAAATTTTCAACGAGGCCAATAATACATTCTGAACATCTTAAATGAGGATGAGGAAACAAGCTTACAGAATTTTTCTATCTGATATCAATAAAACTTTAACTTATTAAAGAAGTATTATAATTCTAAATTAAGTTTAGTCTTGAGCGTTCATTATTACACTAGCTACTTACAAAATTGTTGATGTAATTGGATTTACTTGACAACCAAACAAAGATAAATCTATCAATCTATCAGCACCTTGTACAGTTCTAAATAACATAAAAATAAAAGCTGGCTACCATCCAATCTGGACGGAAGTCTCTACTAAGCATGAATCCAGTATTATAGAGTTTAATTCTTCTTTACGGAAGTCCAACAGCTTCCAGGGTGGTCATTAATTTTTGCTTGCGTTGGAAAACAACGCACATCAAGGAGTACCTTATTAACTCACCAAAACTCTGTCTAAGCAACACTACAACGGTGCATACTTTAACACACACAGCTTTACATGGTCACTAAATGTTCAATGCTATTGATTAGGTCTCTCAAACAAAGCGATGGATTTATTAACAATTGCCGCTAAACGAGAGGGTTCGATCATTTCAAGTATCACTAAAACAAAGTTCTTGTAACTAGAACAGAAGTATCGTAGGATTTTGCGTTTCTAACGTAGTTAGATAAAATTCTTGGTTTAATAAAATTTTAACCAGCGATACGAGAAATTGAAGAAATGTTTATATTCGAGCGTCCGCATAATTCTGGTAGATCCGGTAAAAACAACCGTATACAGGGTGTTTCCTAATAATACTAAAAAAATTTGGTGGATAATTCCTGGGTTAATAATTATAAGTAAAAAGGTTCGTATAAACAAGTGTCCAAAAATGCACTTCTTTCGAGATGCAGGGCATTTTTCCATAAACTGTTTAACACAACAGCAATAAATTTACGATGCACACTTTAATAACAAACCCCAAACAGGTGAACTTTACTGTAGTAAGATCAAAAACCCTCTGGCCATTGCGAGTCTTGGTGTACGCCTAACGTGCTGAAATTAAGTCAAACCTTGATTAAGCTCGACTGTATTAAGACGTGAGTAGGATAAAGACAGAAAACCAAACATCTCTACTCAACAATGGAACATTCTGACTTGTCTCAACCTACACGCGTGCCATACAACAAAGTAAAAGCCATATTCAAACAGGAACGATACATGATTACAATGCACCCTTATGTGCGATGGAAGATTTAAACGTGAACTAACTCATCTGAAAACAAGCTCGGCCTGAGACGGCGTGATGCTAAGAACATAACGCATAGATATCCTATACTTTTTAAGTATTTTTTCTGGCAATCGTTTTACAAAATCACATTTTCTGTCTCTTTTGTATTTTTTAAATTTTCTTTTAATTGGAAACTAATTACTTTTCCAATAATTATTTTATTAGTAACTCTCTGATTACCCAAGATTGTCTTTACCTTTTTCCGCGGTTGCTAATGGCTTTTTTGCTCGTTCTAGCCTTTTCTTATACTTTTATATATCTTTTTCACATTAAGCAACTTTTCTTCTACTTACTTAAGTTCTAACTTATACTTGTATATATTTCTTTGGCATTGCTTTTTCTCTTCACCTGATTATGCTGAACTATTAGGAGTACCTTGTCTTGAAGTAGATTGGGGTCTCAAAATTATTATTTTTTAGGTAATAATCGGTTGTTTTATCCAAAAGGTAGGGTGAATAAGGAGATGTATTAATCTCTATTTGTTCCATCAGTTTTGCTTTGTTCTTAATTGCATTGTAATACTATAATCTTTCCACCTTTTCCTAATTAATCTGAAATCCTATTTTCTTAATTCTTTCAGCTTTCACTCTCTTATGATATTTGTTCTTTTTCTTTTTTCTTCATTGCTACATACCTAACTGGATCGTTTTTTATAGCCTCACGTAATCTTTTCATTGCATCTCTTTTTTTCCCTTTTCGTTGAATTTCGATGGACTTATTGGTTTTGCCTATGTTTGCTCTAATAAAAGTGCATTAGTGTTTAAACATACCAATTTACCTAGTCGAAATTGAAGTACGTACAGAGAAATCTCAACTACGTAATTACTGATTAGTTATGAGTTCCGTGAAAACTGAATGGTAACGAAGCTGAGAATCACGGAGCTGAGAATTTTGAATTAACCGCGTTTTTGTTAGTTATTTTGCTTTTCAGATTTTCTGGAACTATTAAACTCAATCTTACGTATACGTTCATACTAAAAAAAAATTAAAGCTAAAGATTTACTTTTACTTACCAATGGCGGCTATTGTAATAAAGCAAGTGAAGCACCAATTCTCCTGTTTTTTTTCAATAATTTCTAATACTTAATCGCTTAAGTAATTTCGTTTCTGAATGCAAAATAATAAAATCTTGAATAAAATTAGTCACGAGAGCAATCCAATTAGCATGAGATACTCAAACACAATATCACAGACGTCCTACCCGCCCCTGTTATAGACCAACGCGAACACAAAGCATAAGGATACTTGCACTAAGCTTAACATTGAGTTGAAATGATATGAAAACCGCAGCCGAACGTTTCAACAATGAAGACGCGTTGTCATTGCAACAAACTTATTACGCGGTCGTATGCAGTACAGACACCGTCGATATTGGTTGAGCGAAGAACGTTTTTAAAGAAAACGGACAGTCAGTCAGTAAGTATACAGCGTGCAGATACGATGGATCAAATCGCTAGTACGTTGCATTTTTTATTTGCTTTGACGGTGTTTTCAGTTTTAACGTCATTTAATATTATCCAAACAAAACTTCAGTTAAAAAGAAACGAAACTGAATGTAAGACAATATTTAATGAAGCTTTCATAAATACATATATTAATTAAAGAAGGCAAGTTGAAGGTGCCTTGTCTGACGAGCAAATATTCCAAAGTTATTAGCTGCTATTTTATGAAATCTTAGATACCATTTTGATGCAAATAACACGTGGGCTGAAAAGTCCCAGGCCTAACAAATAGATGGCGCTAGTTCTATTGCATTCACCGCTTTTTCAGTTAGTACTAACCTTCAAAAGACAGCTGTTAAAATTTCATGATATTCTATTCATTATTTTGTGAGTTATTGTGCTAAGAGTGACGCTACTTTTGTTATTTTCAAAACAATGGATCAAAAACAATTTCGTGTTTTAATTTTACACTGCTTCTTGATGGGAAAAAATACCGTTCAAGCGAAGCAATGGCTTGAAAAGTGTTATGGGGACTCCGCTCCATCAGAAACAACAATAAAACGTTGGTTTGCTGACTTCAAACGTGGTCGTAGAGACACCGATGATGCAGAACGCAGTGGACGTCCAAATGAGGCGGTAACACCAGAAAACATCAAACAAATCCACAAAATCGTTTTGAATGATCGAAAAGTGAAGTTGCGTGAGTTAGCTGACATTGTAAAGATATCAAAAGAACGTGTTGGCTTTATATTGCATGAGCATTTGACTATGAGAAAGCTCTGCTCAAAGTGGGTGCCGCGTTTGCTCACTGTTCACCAAAAACAAGAACGTGTTGATGTTTCTGAGCAGTGTTTGGCCATGTTTAAACGTAACAAACCGGAATTTTTGCGTCGATATGTGACAATGGATGAAACATGGATCCATCACTTCACTCCGGAATCAAAACGATCGTCATCTGAGTGGACAGCAACTGGTGAACCTCGTCCAAAGCGACCGAAAGCACAACAATCGGCTGGAAAGGTTATGGCCTCGGTATTTTGGGATGTGCGTGGTGTAATATTCATCGACTATCTTGAGAAGGGAAATACCATCAACAGTGAATATTATATAGCGTTATTGGAGCGTTTGAAGGTCGAAATTGCAAAGAAACGATCGCATATGGCAAAGAAAAAAATTTTGTTTCATCAAGACAACGCACCGTGTCACAAGTCAATCAAAACAATGGCAAAACTACATGAATTGAACTTCGAATTGCTCCCACATCCACCGTATTCGCCAGATTTGGCTCCCGGCGAATACTGGCTGTTTGCAGACCTAGAAAAAATGCTTGCCGGTAAGAAATTTCGCTCGAATGAAGAGGTTATCGCTGAAACTGAGTTCTATTTTGAGGCAAAAGATAAATCGTTTTACAAAAGTGGTATTGAAATGTTAGAGCGGCGCTGAAATGATTGCGTTGTTCTTGATGGAAATTACGTTGATGAATAAAGCTAATTTTGAACAAACAAAATCATGTTTTCTTTGTTAGACCTGGGACTTTTCAGCCCATGTGTTAGTATGAATAAATTGTTATTCAGTTTGTAACGGAAAAAACCTGAAAAAAGGCCTAATTCCTGAATGAGCCAGAAATTGGAAGATGTTCAATCGCGTACCTCTAAATCGGGGATGCGTGTGGCTCAAAGATAGTGAATAACCCAAATAATTGTGTTCATACTTGAACCTAAAGCTTAAGTTTCAACTAAAAAGCCTAAAAGAAATACCTAAAGGGCGCCAGAAAATAGTAAAGCTAAACGGTATAATCTATCGACCTGTACTCACATCGACAAACACCCTGTTTATAGGGGTCCACTCCGTGAACACCTTTTTTGTAAAAAAACTCAAGACACCATTCCTAATGGTAAAGTATACTCTCAACTTGCTAATTTAACCAATGTACATAAAATATTGCAAAAATACATACGAAACAATAATTATAATTAAAAACATTTCTTACTCTAAAATAGTTTATTCTCGAATTTCCAGTAAGCTTTTACGACAAAACGGCCAAGGCCGTCAAATGACGCAATTGCGAGAGGTGGATGCTCAGCGTTGTTAAAATCACAGAAGATTTAAAACACTTTACTGACATTTTTCACAACACACGTAACTTTCAATTTAAATCAGACGATGATAATAAGAATCCATCCAACCAGGACAGATTACTAAATTCTATACAGTAACCAGAGATCTCTACAAATCTCGACGGTACAAAACAGGTGATTAAAGAAATAAACCACAATAATGGAATCGATACAAAGTTCACTGTTAACAGAGCACATTCCTCAACATTTAAGTTACGGCAGCTATACTGCGAGATAAATAATTGGAGAAACACTCTCTGCACACGTGAATTCACAAAGAATAATTCGACTAGACGTCGTCGATATATTCCTTCAAAACCAGCCTTTGAAGTAAAACGGTGCAAGTAATTCACAAAGAAAACTTCAAAATGGAACTCACGGTACGATATTACTTATGTAACTTTTCACACCAAGATGACTCAAGCAAAAATGAACAGCCAAAGCTAGATTTACGCTACATTATGGAACAAAGTACACGGCGATATTTAGATAGTGGAACAATTCCAGACCTTCCTTCTTATATGTGAAACGGCCTTCTACCCAGACACAAATCTGAAAACAGCAGAAATTCATTCTTGTAAACAAGGCCCAAATATAAACATAAATTTCTTGAATCTAAAAAACGATATGAAAATATATTAAAGATCCATGAACGATTTCAAACTTGGCACGTTTTGACGATAAGCCAACGAAGATTACATATCAAATTTCATAGATAAAACCTAACTAAACATTATCACAACGAAGAAATGATTTCACCAACAATTAAAGAAACGTAAAACAATTTATTAAATACATTTTAATTTTAATGTGCTGTCTTTGAACGAAACTCAAATTAAATACTTGGAATACGCCAAGAAGTCCATTGAATTCAAAAAAAGATAGATTTACGCCTAACTTCCATAGACATTCAAAACAATGTCACAATCTCTCTTGCTCACGTTTTTAAATTTGATAATATTCTAAATGATTTCCAACGGGAAAACTTTATATAATTTGAAACAAACATATTCCAGTTTATTTAGTAATAGGAACATGCAAAGACTGAAAAACGAATTAGACCTTATATATTCTGATCAACAATATAGAAGCAAGAACCTCCAGGAAGTAATGCTTTTGTTGCACGATAATAAAGAAATATTTAAAGAAGCTCATAAATTATTTTGTCTGATTCCTACCATACCATCAACAAGTTCGTCAGTAGAAAGAAGTTTCTAGTGCTTGAAAAGAATCAAATCGAGGGTCTAGTGTACAAACGTGTCAAGTACAACTTTTGTTTAAAACAGCCATCAAGGGGTATTTTGTTATCTAAATATTTATATGCTCAAATGTGCTTACTGCAATGTCAATTTCAGAACTGCTAGCGCCACTTGACACTTGTTGTAATTACTTCTAGTTTACAGATTCCTGCCTCATTTGTGGTACAATCACTTAATACATTTGTACTATGATGTTTTAAAACGCGCCATGTTGTAAGTGAGTACTAATCACATTTGTGCTACTTTAGACTTGAATATTGTTATGGTATTTGAGGTTAAGTTTAATTTTAACGTTGTGTTATGAGTATTATTACTTGTGCGTTTTGATTTGTGTGATCGAAATGTCTTTAAGAAGTAAAAAGATTCTGGTAATTTAATTTGAGACAGTGACACTTTTTATAAGTATGAAAAGTTGATGATCTTGATTGTTAGATCAAACACCAAGAAGGTTATGCACTTGAAGATGAAGCACCGGATAAATCTTTTGGAGATTCTTCAAGTTCGTATGAGCCCTCTGAAGAGGATGAAACAGATAGTGATAGCTCCCCGAATCGTAAACAATCTAAAACCACCAAATCTGTTGTTGAAGTAAACTCATTAGATCAAAAAATTGCTATGAAAAGAAACAGGAAATAAAAGAAAAAGCTCTGGAAAAGAACAATAAACAAAAAGCTGAGACTGAGTGGCAAAAGGTATATAAACCGCAATGGAAAAGAAGTTCTTGATAAAAAAACCTTAAGAGGATGAAACAGATAGTGATAGATCACCGAATCGTAAACAATCTAAAACCACCAAATCTGTTGTTGAGGTAAACTCATTAGATCAAACAATTGCTAAAAAAAGAAACAGGAAACCAAAGAAGACGCTCTGGAAAAGAACAATAAACAAAACGCTGAGACTGGGTGGCAAAAGATATATAAACCGCAATGGAAAAGAAGTTCTTGATAAAAAAAACATTAAGAAATTAACTGTGCCTGTCGATTCAAATGTAGTGTGAAAATTGCGGATGAACAAAGACGCATCCTGTGTAAAGAATATTACGATTTGGCAGACTACGTTCGGTAAAAAATGTATTTAGCCTCCAATGTGAAGGCTGCTCCTGTTGCTAGAAAAAAGAACAGTCCAAAAACAAAGAACAGAAAAACGTCGACACTATATTTTTTAAAAGACTCTAGTGGTATTAAACAGAGGATTTGTTTAAAGTTTCTTTGTGCGGCCTTTGCTGCTTCCCATAAAGTGATAGAAACATGCATGCAAAATATAAGCAGTACTGGGCTATATACAGGGTATGACAAAAGGAAAGATACTAAAGCTACTAATGCTACTCCTCTTCAAGCACAGTGTCTTGTTAGAGAACATATCAATTCCTTTCCAACAATGGAACAAGAACAAAGAAATATCTTTCCCCAGAAAATACACCTTTCAATAATGTACAGAATGTACAAAAATGAATATTTACGCAAAAAAAGCGTTGAACGAGTGTCTAAATTTGTTTACGAAAAAATTTTCCATGACTATGAACCCCGACTAGAGTTTTACATACCTAAAAAAAATCAGTGGTTTCAATGTAATGCCTACAATAATGCTATGGGTAAAGCTGCACTCCAAGAAGAACATGACAAACATAAACGAAGGGAGAAAAATGCTTTGCAAATGAAAGAGGAAGATAAAAAGAAATCAGCAGCAGTAGCAGGTAAAACCTTCAAATCTATTTCTTTCGACCTACAAGCAATACTTCCAGTTTCACATGAAGAAGTCGGATATATTATAAACACAAACTCAACGTTTATAATTTTACTAAATACGACGCCTCTAATTGAAACGGTCATTGGTTTGTGTGGGACGAGACTAACAGTAACAAGGGTAGTTCAGAAATTGGGACCGGCTGGATAAAATATTTCTTAAGTCTTCCGGATACTGTAAGTCACGTAGCCTCCTTTTCAGATACATGCAGTGTACAGAATCGTAATAAATTTATCGCTGTAGCTATGTTATTTGTTGTTAATGAGAGTGATCATCTCCAAACAATTGATTTAAAGTAAATGGAATCTAGGCACTCTTATCTGGAGGCTAATTCGATGCATGCCACAATTGAAAGGGCAAAGCGACACAAAAAAATTTACTCTACCCGTGAATGGTGTCTTGCAATATGATTGGCAAGATTAAGATCACAACCGTATATTGTTACTAATCTGAAATATGACGAGATTTTTGATTTATACAAGGATTAGTAGATGAGACTGTTTTTAATACCACGCAAAATATAAATCAAGAAAAAGTTAACTGGCTCAACATTAAGTGGCTGCAATTTCAAAAAGAAAGGCCTTTTAGTATTCAGTATAAATACAACCTCTTAGGTGATGCTTTTCTGGAAATTGACGTAACACATAAAAGAAAGCCTGGAAGGCAAAGAAATTGGAAGTTTTCATCCAAAACATTCCTGTGGCAAAAGGTGCTGCACAACTTGATAGGGAAAAATCAGATGATTAGTTTGCGTTATTGATAATTATCTGTATATTTTTGTTATATTTGTTATTTCCAATCTGAATGCCTGTTTGTTTTAATGTTTATATTATAACTAAAATAAATCTCATTATTTTGAAAGTTCTTTTTTGTTACTGATTCGTAATAATTATACCCAAGGATAGAAACACAAATGTGGTAAGTACAATAACAGTACGAGAAAATCGTCTTTTTTTCTTTATTGAAAAGTAATTTGGTGGATTGTGTATCAACTTCCGAAAGATAATAGATTTCTTAATGTAAAAAATGAATATCTGTGGTTCCTGTTCCTCAAACTGAATTAATGAACTTCAACAAACTTTCAATTTGCTCTCCTGCAAATTGACATAATTGTCACTTAACACATTTGGGAACTAGACCGTCGAAATGATACTTGCGCAATTCAATGGCGAAGGAAAGACTTTCATATTTAGAAAGAATATTCATTGAAAAAGAATTATTGCACTATCTAACAAGGACTCAACCATTTTATGATGTTATCAACAAGTTTGCTGTCTTGAAAGATGGAAGAATAGATCTCGTCTACAAAAGATTAAATTTTTCATTGTTGTATGTATTTTACTGATTTTGGGATGAAACAAGCACCTTTTATCTTGTTGAATTTTTGTTCATTTCTAAGATTTCAATTCAAAACGCTTCACCTGTTTTGAAACCCACGAGACGCCACTGTTACTTACTAGAATTGAATGTCACGGATTTGATAGAGGTAGCTTGTTGATATTATTATAATTATAAAGAACTGTCAATTTATTTCTTAAAACCAATGAAATAATGAGTCTCTGTCACTACCAAACATTACTATCAACTGTGGAAATAACGCGTTGTGTTTATGGGATGCTCTTCGCACTATCTAGTAAAAATTAGCTCAATTTAGTATATGTGGTATCATGGAGCTGAGGAGCTACCTTATGACAAACCTTTAATTTCAATAATTAAAATATTATTTATCTTTTTATTTTTTTTTATTATCTCATCTTAAACCTGTATATTTGTCAATGTAATGTAAATGTCTGTACTAGAGAAGGTAACAGTATTTAAATCAACTAAAGTAGACCTAGGGACAAGGTACTGAACTGAGCTCTCAGTCTCCGTGTACATCAGTTTTCAAGATAAAATTAAAATTAAAATCTCCTCTTAGTTGCTTTTTAACAATTTCCTATAAAAAAATCGAAGACTTTCATGAATTAATAGGAAAAAACAAGCAGCGACAACGTTTTGCATATTTCTGGAGAATGACTCATATGTGTAATTAACTATAAATCTAGGACTTTCGTATTCACGGTCAGTTACAGAAATAAACAGAACTCGTGTAATTTAACTAATAAACCTGTTTTTACAATACAGTTTATTTAGATTTATTTAAATTGGAGAAAACGTTTGCGGAATACATATTCGTGAGTACAAATAATAAGTATGAATGAGTCGCTCACGCAACAGTGATTATTCTGTTCCTAGCTTTTATAGTAAATAAATGATAAGTTCTAATAACATCTGTTTCTTGTACGCCTTGCTCTAATATACACATTTGAAACGAATTTGCATTTTATGTAATTTTTAATATCTTTTGAGACAACTCTTGTAACCGTTGCTGCTAGAAAAACAATGAAAACTAGAAAAGTGGATTTTGTATATCAAGTATAGATAATAATGAATGTTAACTCAATTGCTTACACACTCCTGATAGTTTTCCTATGATTGTTTATTGAAACGACTAATAAATTCATTAAATTTGCCGTTTGTTTATTATTTAATTACATAATTGCTATTCTGATTAATAATTCACAGCACGATGCAGCTATTTCAGTAATGAATTAATGAAACTAATTTTACAGACCGTTGCTCAATAATAATAATTGATACATTTTGCCAAATACTAAATTATTGATGTTTACTTATTACTCAGAACATTGTGATATGTTCTTAATTACCTATCTATCATGTATGTATTCTGTATGTATGTATATTCGGTTAATATTTCAAAGATATAATTTAGTAGCACACTCTTATAACAATCGATTTCGCCTTTGCGATTAATTCTTGTATAACCAATTAAACTACAAAACGAGTAAAATAATAAATAATTATAAGAGAATATAATTTTGCCGATACTCTTATTTACTTATTTACTTACGTAAAACTATTTACATCTGCCTATGAAAGTGTAAATCTGAAGTAAAGCAAGCATCAACACATACCTACTTAGAATTTCAATCATCTCCTCCTTTAAGAACATGGTTTATCCTTTTTGGTACATGTATAAAGTAATTTTAAGGAAAACGCTGTTTGAATTTCAGAGAAAATGTAATCTCTTAAAAGAAAAGCCTTGCAAGACGGTGTGACCTTTAGTTAAATATTTCTTAAATCTTTTGCCAAGCAACAAAATTTAAGCAAACTAAATTTCTTCCCACATTATTTTCCTTAAAGCTGTAATACCTTTATATAATCTATATAATTTATGAACTTTATCAATTAATTAATTTGCCAGTTCGTTCGAGCTAACCTCTTTTCAAGGTTTTCTTAAACATAATTTATAATTAACATTCAAGTTTTCAGAAAGGCCATTATAAAAAATGAAATCATTCTCACCATAATTATTCAAATTCATACCCCTTTTTCCAAGGAGCAAGGTCTAGCAAATTTTAGATTTAGTAATAAAAGCAAGAAAACCGTTTAAACGCTTGGAAATGGACACTAAAATTAAATTGACCAATAAACAAACTACTGTAGGGACTCGTTTTAGGGAAATCTTTGTTGGCAGCACTCGACTGCAGATACGTTAGTGGCGCGCTAGTGGCCTACCGTAGTACATCCCATAATGAAAGTGGATATTCATGTATTCTGTTGATGAAAATCTAGTTTTAATGTATGGACTCTTGGTTTTTATTGCTAGAAAAAAAAAGCTTCAATTTATTACGGAATATTTTAATATATCGTTAAAAGCTACTTTAAAAGAGGATTAAAAAACCTCTGAAAGAATTTTTTTAGCTTTTATGTGTCTCTGTACGTAATAACTCAAGGGTTGGGTTTTTATTTAGAGAAAGGTTATAAAAGAAAATTTTAATACCACGTGCTAATTATCAGAATAATTATTGGCCTTTCATATTCCGTTGAAATGAAGAATTTTCACTCTGTGCCTTTCACTATATAAAGTTTATTTAGTTACTGTTTGCTATAGACAAAATAAATCTATACAAACTGTGAACTAAGTGGAAATGTTTATAATTTCAGATATTATAGTGGAAGGCGAGGTTTATATTCAGACGATATAAAATTCCCACTTTTTTGTTTGAATTTGTGGGAGGACGTAAAGTTTATAGTTCTTTTAACTTCAACTTAATGCAATTACAGTTAATTACTTATGATACTATATTTAATTGCTAGTGACTTTTTAGTTTCAGCAAACCTATAAAGGTTGAACACGCCAAAACGTGGGCACTTAAAATTTTATTTTATAAAAAAAGAAGTTATTATTTGAACAAAAACAAGAGATACTTTATTTATTTATGATGTCTTTTACATATGAACAATATTTGTTTAATCTAATTTACCAGCATACGCCACAGAACGTACTTTACGTCGTATACGACTCATTCGGGTTTGCACGTCCTCATCGTTGACTCTTTTTGTAGCCCATGACCAGGATTTCTGTAGGTCAGCCACGGAATTTGCTTCTCCACCTTTCTTTTTTAAGATGTATTTCATTATAGACCACTACCCTTCGATTGGTCGAAGTTCAGGACTGTTGGGGGGGATTGCAGTCTTTGGGAACTACAACAACTCCATTTGCTCATACAACTCTTTCACTGATTTAGCATAGTGGCAACTGGCTAAGTCTGGCCAAAACAATGGTTATGACTTATGCTCTTGTAGAAAAGGCAGAAGCCGCTTTTGCAAGCAGTCCGTTTTGTAAATTTCCTGGTTTATTGTTCCCGTGGTGATGAATGACCGACTTCTTTTTCCACAGCTACAAATAGCTTGCCAAAGTAAGTATTTTCTTGGATACTTGGACCTTTTTTTAAGTTTACAATCTTCTGGAGCATCTTCACGACTTTTGCTGGTGTAAAACTCGTGACCCGGAATTTGCTTTGATATAAGTTTCGTCATCCATCACCATACATTCATATCTTATTAAAAAATCTTTGTGCAATTTTGTCGATCTACGTTTTGGCAGTTAAATTCTGTTTAGCATTACGATCGGGTGCGATTTTTGCCTTATAACTTTTTAAACTAGCTCTACTCTTAACTTTTTGTACATATGATTGGGACATTTTTATCTTTTTAGTCACATCACGCGATGACAACTTGGGATTGGATACAAAAAGCTGTAATACGCGTTGTGTCTTCTTTTTGTCCTTCACTCCTTGTTTTCCTTTGCTTCCTGGCTTTCTTTCCACTGTTAAACGGTCTCGGAACTTTTTTAAAACAGAACAAGCAGTTGATTGGGGATAATTTAACTTTTTTGCTAGTGCTTTGTAACTCATTAGAAGATTTTTAGTGTTTTCCTGCAAGATAATTTCACGTAGCTGCAGTTGACGGCTTGCCATGTTAACAACGAATGAACAACAAAAAATATCAATTGTCACATTTTGTTTCTATGGCTACTAGATATGTTTTGTCAAAATAAAAAACAACCTATGTCTCTTATCTTAGCACTAGTAAGTTCTAATTCGTGCCCAGGTTTTGGCGTGTTCAACCTTTATTTTCCTTCAGTAAATACTATAGAGTGGAGGCTGTTTCATGTCTAATAAAATATCACAAATACATACACACAATACAAATACACAGTCTTTTATTTAGAGACGACAATTTTTCGTAACCATATTTATTACAAAAATTATTTTTAAATTTTAATATCTCTGTTTCTAAATCATTCCTTACCTTAACTATTCGAGTAAATTTTTTGCATACAGTGAAGCTTTCGTAATGTACAGTTGGATAGCAAAACAAAAGTTGCGGTTGAATGGAGTTATTGAAAGTTGATTGATTAAATTGGAAGTTGGAAAATTAATTGTGAAATAATTTGTTATCTAAACATTAATAGATGTTACCAAAGTAACTGTTTCCTTGGTAAATTTAAAATTCTCACTGTAATGCAATCTCATTTATTTCCCCCCTACAGAAAAAAAGCAACAATTGGAAAACATTTGCTAATTGAAAAAGCTGTAGAGGTTTGTTAGGCTTATTACTACAGTTACAAAAAACATCGGATCTTTTCAAAAAATTCTTAAAGCAAAATTGTAATATATCACGATAATTTAAGGCGTTTTATGTTAACCTTTTAGTATCACTCATAAATGTTTTTAATTGTTTTACAAAATTTAGAATATCGAGGCCTGTTGTTTGTTCATAAAATCTCCAGGAAGTTGTAAACTGTGCCATAGAAGAATTCTATTGGCAAAATTCTTATTTCAGTTTTTATTGCAGAACGTATTGACAGGAATATCCATGGTAGTTTTTGATACCATTTATGGATCCCTGCAACTAACTACCTGTTTAAGAGTTAGATGTCATCAGGTTCTTTATAATTGATTTAGTAGGAGGTTTCATATGTTTTGACACTTGGGCCCGGTCTTTTCATCTCTCAATAAATTTATTTGCTGAATAAATACCATGGTAATCATTGTTAGTACAATTGTATCCATAGCTACCATGTTCCAGATAAAATTATTAGGAGATGACAAGACCGGGCCTTAATTTGATTAATTAAGTGGGGTTTTTACTTCTCTTCCATCCATCTCCTTCATCTTTCCCGTTCCTAGCCAGTCCTTTCATTTGTTGATATGTCTTTTCCTTCTTTCTTTCTATGTCTATTATTTGTTCCAGTCGTCCCATTCTCGGTTTTCCTTTCCTTCTTCTCCAGTATCTCTTGGTCTCCATTGCTTTTCTTATCGGTCTAATCTGTTGCATTCTAATAATGTATCCATACCACTTTAGTTTCCAGTTTTTTTCAGTTTTAATTAAATTTCTGTTTCAGTTCGTTTCTAATATAATATTTGCTTCTTAATCGATCCATTTCCGTTACATCCACTATCTTCGCTAGTTGCTTTATTTTCCCTGCGTTTAAAGAGTTGTCTAACTTGGTGATGTTTACCCAGGGCTCGCTTGCATACAACTCTGTCTATTTCTGTTTTAGATAGATTTTGTTTGCTTTTTTCACTTATTCATATTCTTCTTCCTTTTCTTCTTCTTCTTCTTGTTTTTCTTCTTTTTCTTCTTGTTTTTCTTCTTCTTCTTCTCGTTTTTCTTCTTCTTCTTCTCGTTTTTCTTCTTTTTCTTCTTGTTTTTCTTTTTCTTTTTCTTCTATTGTTGACTAGCGTTATTTATTTGATTTGAACTTTGTTTATTAACGAACACAAAAACTTTTTAGCAGGAAATTTCTTTTCTCAACAATATTTTATTTTCATCTAGTTATCAATTTTCATAACAAAAACTACATTTTACGTACACTGAACATTTTACATACACTAACCTATGTTAATATCCAACATAACAAATTATAAATAATACTAACACTTCCCCTTGTTGGCTATTAACATTGAGTATAATATTCTAATCATAAATAAATCCAAGTCCATTTAACATATCTCTAGTCTTTGCACCATTCAGAATTTTCGTTAATAAATCAGCCACATTATTGTCATTTTTTACATATTCAAAGACTATTTCATTCTTTTCCACTAAATCACGTAAGAAATGGTATTTGATGCTAATTTGCTTTGACCGATCTGACACAATCTTATTTTTAACTAAACTCATAGCACCAGCATATAATATCACACAGGGTTTTTCGATAAATTGGTCTTGTTTAATTTCTTCTAGAAATCCTCATAGCCACAAAACTTCCTTCGCTACTTCCGTCATGGCTATATACTCTGCTTCAACAGTAGATAAGGCGACACATGTTTGTTTCTTTGTTTGCCATATGACTGCTCCACCTGCTAAAGTAATAATAAAACCACTAAATGACTTCCTGTCACTCTTCGTGTTTCCCTAATCAGCATCCACAAATACAGAAATTGGTTTACCCATTCTTTTATAAATTAACTTTACATTTGTTGTTTGTTTCAAGAATCTAAATGTATGTTTTACGTGATTCCAGTTTTCTATCGTAGGTTTATTGTTGAGTTGACACAGCAAATGATAAATCTGGTCTCGTTCCATTTGCCAGATATAGTAAACTACCAGTTGCCTTTCTATTAAACTGTTCATCAAATTTATTTTTATTTTCTTCTTACTCAATATTCCAAGAAATTTCTAATAGTGTTTTAAGCCCTTTTGCATTTTCCATGTTGCATTCTTTTAATATTTGATTAATATATCTTGACTAATCTAGTGTTAACATGCTTTGTTTTAGTTTACTTACTTTTAGTGATAGGAGATTTGATACAGTTCCAAGATCTCTTACCTCTAATGCATCTGAAATTTTCTTTTTAATCTGCTGCACTTTCTTTTGCACTCCAACAATCGTTAGATCGTCTACTTACACTGCTATTATAAGTTCTCCATTTACATCATAGTATACTCCAGGATCATTAATTGATTGTTCAAATCTAATGCTTCGAAGTATCTTATCTATGTATTTATTCTAGTCTCGACCAGATTGATGCAGACTATAAATACTTTTCTTTAATTTGCACTCATAATTCACTGCTGGTTTATGTTCTTCTTCAAAGTACTCTGGTTGCTCCATAAAAACCTTATTATTTTCCACGTTTTATTGACTTTGAGATTATTAATTTCTTCAGTCACAGCAGCTAACCATTTATCAGCATTATTTTTAGTCAACGCTATTCTTGGATGCTTTGGTTCTTCTTCATTATTTGGACCCATCTTGGTAATATTGCAGCATTCACATTTTCCAGGTTTTCTATTTCGTGCAGATATTCTTAGTTCCATTACTTCCCCTGCTTCTTCTGTTTCTTGGTTTTCTTTTCTATTAACTTTCTTTTTTTAATGTTATCTTTATTCATTTGTCAACATCTTGAATATCTTCTATATTTAGTGTGACATATTCTTCAGTAGGTATAATTGTTGTATTCCTAATGCCTTCTTTATACGGAAAAACATTTTCTTTCAATATAACATATCTTCGAACTATAAGTTTTCTTCGTTCCATACTCTACAATCGGTATCTCTTAATACCTTCTGGATATCCTAGAAATATACATTTTTCAGCTCTGGTATCTAACTTTTTGTTCGATCCAGTATGTGCCCAAGCGAGACAGCCTAACACCTTAAGTTGATTTACATATTATTCATTTAGTTGTTTACCGGTCCATAATTCTTAGGGTATTCGATTACCAGTGAAAGTTTCTTACATAAGAAGCTGTACTCAACGGTTCAGCACAAAATATATTCGGCAAGCCAGATTTTATAAGCATACATTTCACCTTATCCATCAGGGTTAAGATTTGCCTTTCGGCTACTCCATTTTGCTGTGGTGTATCTCGTACTGTTGTTTTTCTTATGATTTCACGCTTATTTAAATATTCTGTGAATAATTTACTTGTATATTCACCACCGTTGTCGGTCTGTACTGCTTTAATTTTACTTTCATGATAGTTTTCAACCATTCTTTGAAACTTCTTAAATTCATTGAACGTATCACTCTTGTTTTTCATTGTACTAATCGTTACATATTTTGAGTAATCATCTATAAATGTTGCAAAATAATTTGCACCGTCAAGAGATACAGGTGTGATTTTACCTACTACAACAGAATGAATTAAATTCAGAACGTTTTCACTTTCTATTTTTGATTCTGTTGGGAATGCCTTTTTCTTCATTTTCCCTTGAATACAAATTTCGCAATTATTTAACTCTTTTTTGTTGCATTAACATTTGGGATCTTCATGAGGGCTTGTTTATGAAGATGACCAAACCGTTGGTGCCAAGTATTGAAATTGACTGCTTTAGCAACCTTTTCAAGACTTTTTTTGGATTCAGTTTTATATTACTGACCATCTTTTAGTGCTGTAAATATTATCTTTTCATGATCAATTACCTTAGCATAATCACTTTCAAAGATAATCTTCAATTCTTTTACCTCGATTCGGCTAATCGATATTAAATTGTCTTCTAATTCAGGTACTAACAGCACATTGAATAACTCAATTTTCCATCTTCCATATTCATTTTTAATAGCAATGGAACATTACCTCTACCTTCTATTTCTAGCTTTTCTCCATTACCAGTTTCCACTTCACCATCATTTTCTTCCACATAGTGTTGAAATAATGATCAATGAGGGGTCATATGATTTGTTGCTCCAAAATCTATGAGCCACACATATTTATTGTGAGTTGCTTCTGGATTATTTATACACAGTGCTTTATAGCTTTCATCATCTGTACTATCTTCTGTTTCTGCAACTCGTTTTATATTCACAACTTGTTTTGCTTCCTTGACATTATTTTGTGTGTACGGACTACTTTTACTGTCCTTGTTTCTGAATTTATAACAATTTTTAACAAGGTGATTTCTTTTCCCACATGCAAAACAGATTACTTGCTTCATTGTTTGGTTATTCTCTTTCTTTTCCCTTTTCATGCATGAATTTATTTTTCTGATATTGCTTCTTATTTACTGCTAGTGCTTTTTCTGGGTCACATTCCTCTTGGTCTCTTTTTATTCTTTCTTCTTCTAATAATAATTTAGTTTTATCTGGTTTATTATCTATCTTATCGTTTTCTTTTTCTAAACTCCTAACTAGCCCTTCATATTTTTGAAGTGGTAACCCAAGTAGAAAAAACATAGCTAAGGTTTTATTGTCAAGTTTTATACCGCATCATCCACATGTTCGTTCCATGCCCTTTTCCTGTCCTTCGCCCATTTGACGACATCTTGTATCTGACAGTTTCTTCTCATTATCGCGTTTCTTTGCCTGTCTCTTGGGGTTACTCCTTGAATTCTTCAAAGTATTTTCATTTCGGTTGCCCACAGTTTCTGTTTGGTATATATTGTCTCCGCTCTTGTTTTGTACGTGAGAATAGATCGTGTTTGTTTCCTCATATCATGTCATTCGGACAGGGTGTGGATTTCTGATTTTAGGTTTCTATCACTTGTAATTTCAGCACCGAGGTACTTATATTTCATTACCTGTTCCACCGATCTTCCATCTATCTCCAACTTGCATCTTATCGGTCCCTTCGATATCGTCATCGATTTTGTTTTACTCGAAGATATTCTCATGTTGTATTGTTTTTTTATTGGGGAACAGCTTATAAAGTAATAAGGGCAAAAAAGGATAGGAACGCGATTATGTCGAGCGTTAGGAAAGAAGATGGGAACTATACACGTGATGCAAGGGAAACAGCTGAATATTTATTATTCAAATTCTTTCCAGCAGACAATATAGATAGTGATAGCAATTTACAAAAATTTATTAGGCAAGGAGCTAGGGACGCGAAGGGTAACAAAATTTTAGAACGCGATTTTTCTTATACCGAAATAAAACGGGATATTACTAGAATGAATCCGAAAAAAGCTCCAGGGTGGGATGGTATAACAGCAGACGCGGCACAGAAAGCCTTCCAAATTAACAGTAAAATTTTTGTTAAATTATTCAATTTATGTTTAAATCAAGGAACCTTTCCGAAAATATGGAAGCATCAAAACGTTAATTTTATACCGAAGCCAGGCAAAGATGACATTTCGAATCCTAGCAGTTTTAGACCAATTAGTTTGCTTCCACTTATAGGTACAGCATTAGATAGGATACTTGCAGATAGAATAGTTTATTTAGTTAATAGTCAAGGGGGGTTCAATGATAGACAGTACGGGTTTAGATCAGGACGTACCACCACTGATACGATAAATAAAGTACTAGAAATTATTAAAAACGCAAAATTACAGGGAGATTATTGCGCAGTAATCGCGTTAGATATTACAGGGGCGTTTGACAACGCTTGGTGGCCTAGGATTATTATAGAGTTAGAGCGAAGGGATTGCCCAAAGAATTTATTACAATTTATTAGAAGTTTTTTTACGGATAGAATAGCTCAGGTAGAACTATCATCCAATACAGTGTCCAGGAGATTAGAAAGGGGCTGCCCACAAGGCTCGTACTCCGGACCGATCTACTGGAATCTATTGTATGAAAGTATATTTAGGGTAGAACTTCCAGAAGGTTGCGAAATTATATCGTTTGCAGACGATACACTAGTGATAGTAAGGGCATCCCAGTGTAAAACGCTAAAAAAAGGATCAGATGCGTTAAGCAAATTGTTACAATGGGCACAAGATGAAAAACTAAAATTTAACGCGAGTAAAACCGAGGCTTTATTTTCTGGTAAAAGTTTAGGTCAGGAAATACCAACTTTTCGAATGGGCGAAGATAGAATTCGTTGCAAAGATAGTATTAAATACTTAGGTGTTTTAATAGATGATAGGTTATCTTGGAATAGCCATATAGAATATTACGCAAAAAGGAAAATTATTAGCAAATAGATTAGAAGCTGCAGCTAGATTAACGTGGGGCTTTAAGGGTAATTCTGCAGCTAGGATATATGAAGGGGCGATACAGCCAGAAATTTCATATGCTGCTGAAATATGGGCAGGGAATTTAAAAGTTAAACAAAGACAAAAATTATTGAGCGCACAACAAATTTTGGCAGTTAGAGCGGCAGCAGCATACAATACAGTATCTACAGAAGCAGTGTTAGTCCTTAGTCAGATTACGCCAATAGATTTATTTTTAAAAACAGAAGTAGAGAAAAACAAAATTTTTACGAATAGGTCAGAAGGAATTCTAGAAAAATTAGGATTGCAAGGAAGGGAAATAGAAAGTAGAGTAAATATAGGTGACTTAGGACATCCGGCAGATATAGGTAAATTTCAATTTTTTATTGGAAATTTGGAAAAGGAGGATTTCATACAAATATATACTGACGGATCTAGATTAGAACATGGTAGAGCAGGCGCGGCATATGTTATATATAACGAAGATAGGGAAATTAAAAATGGGAAATTCAAATTAGGATCGTGGTGTTCAATCTTTCAATGCGAACTATTAGCTATTAGAGAGGCATTAAAGTACATTAGGGAGAATAATTTCGCATTTAGGGAATGTACTTTAAATAGTGAAAGCAGATCAGTTTTATTAGCCTTACAGGGAATGCGACAACCAACTAAATTACAGGCGGAAACATGGAAAATATATAGGGAAGTGTTAGATAAAGTTAGAATTCAATTTAGATGGAAAAAAGCACATATAAGAGTGATAGATAATGAAAGGGCAGATGAGTTAGCTAAGCAAGCAGCTGAAGAAGTAGGAATTAAAAAAATATTTAATGTTGCCTCTAGATCATTAGTTAAAAGTAGGATTAGACAAAATTTAAAAGAAATTTGGAATGATAGATAGAAAAAGGCAACTACAGGTAGGTTAACACAAAAATTTATTTCAAACATAGAATTAATGAGAAAAATTGGGAGATTAGATAAAGATGTAGTATAGCTGCTAACAGGACATGGGAATTTTAGATCTTATTTAGTTAAAATAGGTAAATTAAACGAGGATGAAATAGGATGCACATGTGGAGAGGGAGAAGATACCGCGGAACACCTATTTACATGTAGGTTAGAAAAGCTAGAGAAATAGGAAATAGAAACTTAATTAAAATAGGTTATAGGTGGCCATCAAATATAAATGAGGTAGATTGTTTAAGTAGTAAACTCGAATGGTGGGAGGAATTAAAACGCTTCGCGAAAAAAGTAGATAAATTGAAAACGCCGACGCAAATTTAAAATTTCTATAGGCACATGAGTTGGCAATCGAGAAGCTTAAATTTCTTTTTTTGCTTTATCCCAATTTTTATTTGTCTTACAATTAATTTATAGAATTCAAACCTATCATAGACTGTTTATCTAGTCAGCGCGCCAGAGTAATAAGGGAGCCATGGGGCTTCTAAAGATACGGCGCTTTTGGCAAAAGGAGCTAAACGCCTCGTCCAGCGCAATTATACGGGCCTTTCGTCATGTAGATACGTCTCGTTGCCGGCTTCTGAGACGTTAGGCTTGGCATCTGGACGAAGCGGCAACCCAGGCTACTTGGGCTAGTTGACGAAAGATAGACAAGAAGTGCTAGCAGAGAAAAACTATGATTAACTAAAGACAATAAACGTTGGGATATGGCAAAGGAGCTAAGTTTGGTCTTCCTAAAGCCATTTCATTTGAACATCAAATAGGCAAAGAAGCAGTACGGTAGAGCGACCCTCTACGGCTCGGTGAGTTTTCTTTTATTAATTACGTAACGATAGGGTCAGAGGAGAAAGGGGTTGGCGGGTTTATTTTTGACAAGCGGTACAGGAACCGCTTTGAGATGAACCAACTTTATTGAGCACTTCTTATTTATAGCATGATGATTATACAGCATAGTAGAGAATGTAATATCAACGAATTACCGTATAATGGAACGTTCTCTACGATGTAACGCGTTATCCTGATCGGATATCGTACAACTCCTAAATTTACATGTATTGTTTCGCAGTTGTGTTCATCTTTCGCAATTAGCACTGCGTCGTCTGCTTACGTAGCATATAACGTTTACATTGTAGCCCTGCAGGTTTCTTTAGCTCTCTATGAGTTTGTTTATTACTAGATTAAAAAGAAATGGTCTTAGTGAATCTCCCTGACAAATTCCTATGTTTATTTTAACTGGAGCGGATTGTCTCTTGTTAGTACAACTTTTGTGGTGTTGTTCGTGTTCAGATCGTTTAATGATATTGTTGGAGATTTCTTTTTCGGTCAAGATGTTTAGTACGTAATTCTTACGGATTTTGTCAAACGCCTTTGTAAGGTCTACAAAGCATAGATACAAGGGCTGTTAATTTTTATTGACTTCTCTATCATCTGACGTAACATAAAAATTGCATCTACTGCTATTCTGATTAAGGGCTGTATTTACTAATCTCAATCAGGACGGTCTAATTTACCACAATTTTTGCTTATAACTCCAGTTGCAGATCCAATTGCTAATTTCGCCATAAAAGCATTGATGTGCTCAATAATTATGCCTAGTGATATTTTTGTAAACGTGAAAAACCACGTTTTAAAATGTTTTTATAAATTAGGGTAGTTTTTGTCTGAGGCTTGTAATGATTAAATGATATCAAAAGAATAATAATGTAATACATCAATACTTTTATGGTAACGCTTGTAGAGAAAAGGTCTAACAATTGCTTCTGCAGCTGGAGTTATAAGCAAAAAGCATGGTAAAGTGCGTCGTTCTTGGTGAGACTACTTAATATAATTTTAAAAAAACACTTTAGAATGTTCATACTAGAAGCTCATTTTCTGCAGGGAAAGTAGATTCTATCTCTCTAAGTATAGGGGGTATAATCTTTAGATGATAAGTGTGACTCATTGTATTGGATGTCTTCTAAATTATTGACACGAGATCATCACGGCAAATTTTGTCCAAAGATGAATGATCTTTGTAATGTTGAAAAAACGGCTCTGCTTTTATTGAATTCCTTTAAAAGCTCAAATAACTCCTACAGTAAAAAAATATTGGTAAACACGCTTATAGGAATATACATGATGTAGATAAATAATACTGGCGAACTGATAGGGTAAATTCCTGGTAACTAGGCAAGTATTATCTCAAACGGAACCCATAATATGTCCGATTCGTCTTAGTTGCGAAATTATCGGCCTTCAAAGTTGCGTGCAAACATGTTAATTCTTTACTGTATCGTCGTTATTTGCGAAATGTCAAAAATTCTTATGAATAACAGTTGTGGGAAATTACCTTCCGGGTGTTCTAAACTGACTTTTAAATATTATACAGAGTGTACTGTACAGATGAGATACCTAACGTCGGACGAAACAAAAAACACTTGCAATTCCATGTATTTCAGTTACAGAGTACATCCTGTTGAATCAGGAGTACCTTTAAACTACGCAGAAGACATTTCCCTACGACTTCTCTTAGTAAGAAGTTTTGATATTTTGACAAATAACGACCAGACAGATAAAAGTTAGCACGTATGTATGCACGCAGCTCTGAAAGCCGATAACTTCGTAACTAAGACGAATCGATCATGGGTTCTATTAGGAAAGAATACTTGTCTATAGTCACCAGAAATTTACCGTATCAGTTTGTCGGTGTTATTTATTTAAAACCTGTTCAGAATAATTACATACCTGCGACAATTTAAAAATAGATGCTGCAGACGTTCTGGAACTTGGCGTCTTTGGATCTGAAGTTATTAGAAGCCAAGAATCAACTGTTGAATCATACGTTATTGTGTATCATCATCTAAATTATGCTAAAATTATAAAAGGATTGGTATCGCTATCGATCAATGATTAAAAAGAGAAATTCATACTTCAGCTTTTCTCCAGTCAAACAATTTTGATCGAAATTCCGCCCTTAAGCCTATATCCGTAATTGCATCTTTGGCTGTCAGCTGATGTGTGGTATGTAACATTAAATTAAAAATCTTAGTGGAAATGCAAGATTAACTGTAAAGAACACTAGCAACATCACCTTGTAGTGTTGGCTATTTGTTTGTTTGGTTATTTGTTTAATATCGTAATTATTATAATTTATTCTTATTCTATCTATATCTATACTCTTAATCGATAGGATTTCTTATGCTTTTTAAAATGCTTGAGGAAGCTTTAATAACTAGATTTTCGGACCAGAAACCTAGATCTTTTAGGTTTTCAAGTACATCCTCGTAGTCCATTCCAACATTAAATGATTTATTTAAACTTTTATTTGAATCATGTTTGGGAATTTCATCCACAATAGAGAGTTGGTTTGGATATTTTATCTTTAGATGACTTTTTAAATCTTCGGCTGTCGTTTCTTGGTGTGCATGTCCTACATACAGCCACCCTTTTCTTTCAGCGATTTTGAGAGTAGAAGACGTAGATTTAACAGTTCTTCTAACTATTTTATTTGTTTTATTTGTATTAAATGGTTTGTTTACAGGGAGTACTTGTTTATGTTTGTTGTAGTAGATAGTGTAGATAACTCAACCGTTTGGGTATTATCAGTACTCGTTTAATTCACATTTGAAATTGTATTATTTGCATTAACATTTGACTTATTATTTCCAGTTTTTCGGTTTTTGTTCTTTCCTGCTTTCTTCAGAAGCATTTTGTGTGTAGACTTCTATACTTATTGTTTTTTATTTAAATCTTTCTTTGAATTCTTTATAAGATCGTTGTGATCATATCATATAATAAAAGGATTTCTCTTTATTTATAATATATTATTATTATTTGTTATTATGCTATTTTATTATGTAATTCACAATATGAGAATAAACTTCAAGTCAGCTAAAGATTCGTCACTTACAAGAGGTACATCGGTTAAGCTTGAAATTAAATCGGATATTTTTTCACAACACACTATCTTATCACCAGAGATAATAATTTTATATCATTATATAACTTGGCACAACTAGTATGAAACACGTTTTCGCATTTTTGGCACTTAACATCAGCTATTAAATTCGTTTATTTTACACTTTTTACAAACCGAGTTAGTTGTAATATTATCTCCGCCCGTCATGTTGTATGACATAGTGCAACTAAACAAGGAATTTCTCATTAAATAAAAATGTAAAAAGAATTAGAAGTGAGGGCTTATATCAATACAATATATGGTTGTATATCTTTCTTTGTAAAAGCTAAAAAAACTAATTTTTAAATCAGCCATTGCATTAACAAAATATTAATTAAAGACATTTTCTTAATAACCTAAATGATGAATTCTTGATGGACACACCTAGCTCACGAGGTTGCAGAAAACATTTTAAATAAGAAAACAAGAGTTACAAATGATTGAGTTTATTTTAGGTTCATATCAATACACTAAAATTTAAATTTATTATGACCAAAAACCAGTCAAAGTTCAAACCTCTGAATTTCAAGAAATCAAAACAATAGAGCAAAATAAATTTATACATCCTGATGCAATGAAAGATAAACATCCATTAGAAATTACAACACAAAATTGAATCAAACTGCAATGAATTTGACGGTATATAATTTGAAATAAACTTTGTTAAACTAACGAAATTAATTCCAGGTGATTAACCTTCCTACTACCGCTTCAGTTTTCAACTTCCAACTACCTCGTGGGGTACAAACGTACCCCAACCATATTTTGAGAGGAAATACTTTTCAAATCAAATGGATTTTTGTCAATCTTTTGCAGGTTCTGGTATTATAGAAATTGTTTTTCCTCAAAAATATTTAAACTTTATTACTTTGACAACTATTATAAGTTATTTCTTTTGTCGAACATTCACTATATACAAATTATCTCGATTTTCTATTTTTAATTTTAAAACATTCTCTTCATCCTCAGACTGGGGGCAACATTCAGTGCACAGTTACTAACCAGTAAACCAACTCTTATAAAAAGCGGAAAACTAGCTAGGAAACCAAATCACAGAATTCTGTGACAAAACGTTATATTGGAGGATAGTTTTGCATTTTTATAATAGATGTGAATTCAATGCTGGTAAATTTTTGTCAAAGATATTTTTGCATGATTTACATTCTTAGTATTAAGCTAGTGAAAGTGATGGCAGGTAGGGACTTTTCTATTAATTTATAATTCATAATGTCTATAAATAAATCTACGCATGCCATTGACTAAGCGTATCGGTAGTATTCCCTAACTCTTAGTTGAAGGTCATCGGTCGGCGTTTGAAAAGAATAAAGGATTTTTAAAGAGTTAGTTTACTTGTTAATAACCATACGCTGAAATATTTTGCATGCACTGAGTAACAAATTATAGAAGTAACGTCATTCGCATGCAGCAGTAGGTATAACTAAACTACTGGTGTACTTGTACTAGAGCTGCTTTATCATGCTTGAGCAGGATAGAACAGGAAAATTGCTGTCCTTGCAAAAGGCATAATAAGAATAATAATAATAATAACAATGTTAATTGAACGTACTAATACAAAATAGGCCGTCTCTCGCATCCCAAGTGCCAGGCTTTCTCATCTTCCCACTGATTGTCTTCCAGTTATCTTTCTTGTATTATCCTTCTGTGTCTAGGTATTCCATTCTGCTCTTGGTCTTCCTCTTTTTCTACGTTGATGTGGTTGACATTTCCATGTCTTCCTAGGCTATCGGGAGTCCTCCATACATCTCACATGACCATATCATTTTAGGCGCCGTGTTTCAATTTCTTCTATGACTGTCTTTTGTAGGTCCATCTCTCTTTTTATGGTTTCATTTCTTACATGCTGTAGGCGTCATATTCTGCAACTTTTTCTCGTGAAATCCATTTGGACGGTCATTATTCTTTCTTTATCTCTTTTTCGTAATTTCCACGTTTGCTTTGCTTTGAACAATTGTGTCGTATATCCTTTTCTTTGTGTTTTGTTATTTCAGTTGACCAAAGGACAGAGTTTAATTGTTGTACAACTTTTTCCCAGTGTTACTCTTCCGTTCCCACCATATATTTCTTTTTTTTTCTTTACGACTTTTTTTCTCTTCCCTACTTGTTCTAGCAAATTGTTTCCTATCTTTATCATCTTGTGTAGCCAACCATTTTTGTATTGTATAATAGTAAATTATTTACTAGTAAACGTTAACAATTTTAGATAATGTCAATGTGCAATATTATAAAAAAAAAGGTGCAGGTCTTTACAAATATATTAAAAAACAATTCAGTACCTTGGTAGAAAAAGGACCAATGCCCATTTCAACAGTTTGCAGAAAAACATGTTTAACTGCATGCAACGTCTTTGAATTGAATTGTAAAGTATACATCGTTTTTATATGGTCCCAATTTTTGGCAGAGGCAATATTTTGATACAATATAGTTAATCTTCATATTATTTTTTATAAAAACAAAAGCATGGACGTTGACCCTGAAAATATTTAAAGACAACTTGACTTTGGTCTTAATAATTAAACAGTAATGTATGTACTAATCAATGTTTTATTTAAGAAGTTTAATTAAATTATCATTGTTAACTTAGTTAGTCATTAGTCATCAACGTCAGGGATGTCTTCGTGGTCAAGCTGTGCCGATCGTTGAAGATTTTCATAAAAAGGTCTATTGTATTCGCTGATATAAGAAAGTAAATCCAACAAATTGCTGACTTTAATACCGGCAATAGGCAGTGGTTGCAAAGTTATAGCGTTTTCCATCCCGCCTTTTTGTTTTTTTACGGTACCTCGTCTTAACTCAATTCTTTTAAATTTCACATCATCCGGAAAAGCTAGTTTTATAAAAAAAAACTGATATTCATTTTCTGGAGTAAATTTCCACCATTTTATGAGCATCCATGAAATAGTATCACCCTCTTTATATTTTCTTCGATGTACAAGTTTCTCATTCCGTAGACTACTAAAACTTAAAAAATCTTTTTACTGTATTTCAATAACTTATAAAGGCGGATTTCGACGTTCAGTTTTTATAAAGATGATCCAATCGTGGGGAACTTCAACTTCAGCAGTTGTTTTCTTCTTGGATGTTTCAACAGCGGTGTGAATAGTGTAGGCCCACATATGGGAATTGTCAAGTTCTATAAATCTGTGATAAAAGTCTTTCAAACTTCGGCTCTGCTTTTTTATTGCATTCATTACAAGACAACATAGTACACATAAAAATGTTTCTGTTCTGACCAGAACACGAATTGCTATAAAGGTTGAGAATTCCTACCTCATTTGGTAATGACAACAAGAACTTTCTTATACAGGACGTTATCTCCTGATCACTATCACCAGCTACTGTTTCGTTCTACAAATAGCAAATTTCTAAGCTGCATTAAGTTGTTGTTGCATATACCGTCAAATTATATGTCCAAAGGTGTCTTTTATCAAAGGAAAAGCCGTTGTAAAGGTATGATGTTGGCAAGCATTTTTCCAAGTAGAAGGAAGCTACCACAAAAGTTGCATCCTTCTTGCTTCTTTCCTTATTCAGAGACCTAGGTTTATAGGCAGCCTCAGCCAAATCCAAATGTTCTTTTCTTTCTGTTAAAAGTTTTAGTTTCTAATCATTTTCATCTTCAGTCAGTTGTTTCCCTTCTAGAGCTTTCAGATTTAATTTAAATCTATCACGTTTGGCACAAGTGTCATTTGCTGGATCGTGAAAAAGAAGATTAAACTCTTCATTAAAAATTTGTCTATACTGAGACTTCTTGTCAGGTGTTATATTATTTTGTTTACAGTGCTCAGAATAAAGGTGATGCATCAGTGCAATAGAGAGGTCGGGACTTAAGTACTTCTTTGAGATACGTTCTCAAGAATAATGACTGAAATAAGTAGGAAAACTGTTAAGTTGTTTTCGAATGATATCTTTTCTACCTTCCTCTATCCTTTTGTGTTTAGAATGTTGTCCTCGGTCATCCATTGGACAAATACTTGATTTGCTATTTTTCTTTTTCTCAACAATTACCCTCACTTTTTCAAAGCGAGATCAAATGTATGAAGATACATCGTTAGACAAGCTTTAGGCTACTGCCTGCCTCTATTAGTAAGAAAATATTTCTTAGTGGATTTCCTTCGATTTACTTCATAAAACCTTCTGCTTGTTGTTCGAATCCTTTCTTGCCCTTTTTTGTTTCTGTTACCCTTTCTGCAATGTACTAATCCTTGCTATCCCTTGATAAATTGTAAAAATCTTTAAACAGTTTTTTCCTTTCTTCTTCGTTAACCATCTCGTAGCACTTCTTCCGGCAATTGCATGGCTCCTTGAGCTCTTTTGCCTTTTTTACGACCCCTTTCTTAGTCACATACTTTTTCTCCAATTCTTTAAATTCATTTCTAACATTTTCTTTCCAAGACTTTGTATTCCTTAAAAGCTTTCTTGCTTTTTCTTCTTCAAGTTGTTTTTGTCGCCCTGCTGTTTGGTTTATTTTGTGCAGAATCTGTTCCTGGAATTTCCTCTTGTGATTTGTCATTTGAGTTGTTATTTTCATCTTCAGTTTGTAAATTTAAATCTTGATGTTCGGTCTCGATATTCTAAAACATTTTTGTATTTTGTAATGTTTAATATTCATTATTATACTTGAAATTCTATTCTTCGCATACCTGATTGACAAGTTTTCTTATCATAGTACAGTTATCTTCTTGATCTGAATGATCGAAGGGTGTGTAACTGGGTCTTGAACAGAATCATCATAATTAGAGGAAATTTCATTGTCAGTATGAATTTGTGCGTATCATACCCTTAAAGGGCCAAGTCCGGACATCGACCGTTTTTTTACTAAACGACACTACTCTTCAGGTATGTAACGGAATTGTCGACGAGGGGTTGCACTTCTCTATTGTATTATTGAAAACAAGTATTCAAAGGCTAACAGATTCCTTTGGGCCTCAAACAATAGATTTCGTGTGAAATAGGTACTAAGCGTCCAGCTTAAAAAGAATGAGAACTGAAAGCAAATACTTGCGATTCTTAATTGCAATGAGTTTTCAGAAACTCTGAAAATAAAAAGAAACTATTCTGCCTATTAGTCAGCCATTATGCTCTGAAAGATCTGTTCCAGTTGCAACAAAATTTTGGCAGGCTTATTGAGTCATCAAAACAGCTTGGAACAGCCATTGTAGGGCGTTCTTATTTTATTAACAGAAGAAGCAGACAATCGTGTCTTCGCCTACATCAGAAATATGAAAAGGCATGAAGCAGATTTCTTTCAATGTTCATCAACCGAAAAGGCTGCCTTCATTGCAGGTTATCTTTGACGGTAGTGGTGAACAGTGATATCTCATTAATTCTTTGAGACAAGGAGGTCCCCTTAATGGGATTTCTTAGTTTTACAGGCTGTGACACAGCATCCTCTTTTGATCATAAAGGTAAACCTTCTGCGTGTAAATTATGCTTTGATTCAGCAACCTTGAAAACAGCTAATGTACTTGAGAGAGTTATACTTCTCCTATAGAACCTCAACCTTTCATTTTCCATATTGTACATTACAAAGAAAATTAAGGAAATTTTCAAGCTTTACTATCAACAGCTATACTACTTATTTGTGACAGCAGAAGAATTTTCTAGCAATGTTGGGTTGCAATTTCCTTCATTCATTAACACAGTATTTCTAAAAAAACTACAGCAAGGAACAAAATAAATTAAACAAAACAATTTGTGCATTGGCAATGTGGTCATCAGTCTCTCAATAAAATTTTAAGATAATAACAGACTGGAAATATCTAGAAACTGAAAATAAAAAATTTAAGGCTTTGAAGATTAAAAATATTAGAAAGCTGCAATTTCGTTTTCGTTGGTGAAAAAGGAAAACAATTTCGAATCAGATGCACTATTCCATATTTTCTATACATTTCTATCTTGGAAATTCATATTTAGCAACAAAATAGGTATATATTTCATAGAAACTACAGGTTATGTTAATGAACTGGAAGCTTATTTGGTAACTTAAAGTCGTTATATATCACTTTTAATTGGACTACTGGGCAAAAAAAACTTTGTTCGATAGCGAACCGTAATTTTAATTGAACTTTTTTTTTTTCTTTCTAAAAGGTTTACTCATAATAGTTCAATATTTAAATTTGTTAAATCTAGGTCATTTTAAGTAGGTTCAAACTGCGATAACGTACAGCTTTCAGTATATACAAGTTAGAAATATTGATTTCACAACTTTTAATATCACAAAATCTTTGATGTCTTGTGCATGGGTGAGAAGAGTAGGCAGACAAAATATGATGACATTCTTTTCTATTGGATTTATTTAGAACTCCTAGTTTTCCTACTTTAAGTTTACTCTTACTTCCAGTAAATTAAAAACATAGGACAACTATACTCTATTAATTATTAATTGTTAAAAGTTTTTTGAAAGGGTGAGTGTGTAACATAAATAAAGAGTGACAAAATAGGACTAGGATTTTAGCAACAGTTTTATCTTTACACGAGGTTTTTTGTAGAAAAAAAAAGGAAAGCTCTACATCGAGTTCTAACATTTATAAACCCACACACCGAATGAACTGCCAACTTACTAGGCGTCTGCCCATTTTAACTAGTAATCTATGACCCCTATTTCCTAGTCTTTTCTTTTTCTATAAAAAAATGAAAAGGTACATTGTAATACATTCTAGTCTTGATGAAATGGATGTCATAAGTATTTCGCTTTTTCTTTCTTACGTTATGACTAAAATAGAAATGTTTTGATGCTTAGAAGAAAAACGGAATGTAGAGTTATACGACAAAGTCAAATTCAGTGAAACCAACTACGTGTAAAATGCTCCACTTTTGTTGAGTATTTATTGCGTTTTTTCGTTTGTGGGTTCTTCGCCATTTTTGTTTTTTTTTGTGAAATGTGACAAATTATTCGGCCAATGAAAATTTACAAGATATTGTTTTTCTCTAAATTGTTTAGTAATACTGTTCAAGCATGATCGAAAACTGACTTACAATTTTGTGATATTATAGGATTTTGCATAAATATCACAATCTGATTTACAGACTAACCAGATGTAACTAAAACAATGCTTTTAAGTTTTGTAAAAAATACTAAGTTCATTAAGGTGCAAATCTTGCATGTGATTTTTTTATTAATTCCCTTTGTACACTAAGTTGCTTCTGAACTCAAGCAATATTGTGACGCTACTTTACTAGTGTGAGTCTGCAAAATTTTAAGTTTTATTGATTAAATCTGTTGAAATGAAAGGTTCATGGTAAAGCTCTTCAAATACTTATTTCAAGGACGATATATAGGTTCATTAGAGCTCTTAACTATGGACAGTTCTTTTTCTACGATCGTAGTAAGACTACTTCAAGTTGTCTGGCAAGTTGCGGGCTTATAATAACAGGGTTTTAACTGCAATAAAGTAAAATGTTGGGAAATGAAGGTTGAACTTTTGGTTACTTGTATTTTTCAATGTATTAAATTTAGTTTTATAACGGTGTTAGATTTAATAATAAATAATAAAATGCATCGCTTCTGATTTAAGTTTGATCCAGTCATTTAATGGAAAAAGGTCTAGTGTGGTGTAACAGTTAGAACTATGTACGCCCGAAATGAAACTGTTTTTACAGCGATAAGTTCTATCTGCCAACCATAGCTCGAAATAAAATAAAATTTTAAATAAATTAGCATTTTTAGCGTTACTGTAATATCTTGGACAATTTTCATGTATTTTCTATTTTTTCCGAAAATATCCCGACTTATACTATTTGACAATAAACGCTTTAACAAAAGCTACACTTATACTATTTGACACAACATAAAGAATTATTATTTCCTACGTGATTTATTATAAAAAGACGTTTTTTAGGTACAAAGAAAGGTAAAACTATAATTTAACTTACTATAAAGAACAAAGTAATAATAAATTAAAGAATCAAGTCTAAAGAAGAATATTTCTTATTCGTCGTCGAGATCTTCTTGTTCCTCTTCATCCTGCTTTGTTTTTTGTCGTTGATGATTGGATTTGAAAATTTTAAACAAGAAGGCTTTGTATTTCATTATTAATGGTTTTGATTGTTGAAGTCCTCATTAGAGTCAATTGTTTCCTTATAGAAAATTTTTCTTAATTCTTTGGCACGTCTAAACCATTTGATATCTTGCCAAAGCATTTTTTCATCTTTATCGTTAATTTATGCATCAAATAAATAGCAAATTGTGCTCTTCGTGTATGTAGCTTACTTAAACCAAGATAGTTAAGCTTATGTCATAACTGATATTGACATATTCAGGTATTTTACATTTTGTGAAGTTAAAGATTTTTTATTGAACACTTTCACTTCTATCAATGTGGTTTTTATAGAAGGTGCCCAGATAACAGAGCAATATTCTAGGCTTCACAATTTGACAAAGTTTTTGATATGTCTACATTTTTAAAATCCCTAAGGTATTACTCGCCTTATAAACTATAATATAATAATGATAATCAAACGTTAAGTTATTATTTAGGAAAATACCTAGATATTTAACTACAAATTTTTAAAGGTAGAAAGGTATTATTGAGAGTATAGTTAGGAACAGATGACAAACCTTTTCTACTAAAATTGATTACTCGACATTTGCTCATGCTAAGGAACATGCTATTACTTTGAACAATTCCTAGAGAAGAATAAGATCTGCTTGTAATTCTGAAATATTATCTCGATTCTTTATAGCTCTAGAAACTTTCAGATAGTTTACGAACAAGCAGTAGTATTACAATTAAAATTAAGATCAAATTCAATATGATTGATCAAAATTGAGAAGAGCAAAGAGCCCAGAAAATGTGTTTTACTGGGATGCTTTTTCTCTTCGGTCAGTGCTCGGGCACCAGATTTGCTAGGGGGGTTTACTCCCCCACTTCGTCCTTAACGCGATCAGACGAAAACTCACCGGGCCGCTACAATGGAGACCCTTAAAAGCAGAAGGTCGTATGTACTGTTTCAACAAAATAGAGAAATTAAGTTAAGAAGTTTTGTGATTTCTATTTTCTTGGATTTTGAAAAACGTTTATTTCGCTTGCTTTTGAAATTAGTTATTGTGTCTAATAAAAATCCAATTCCTTTTTTACCCCTGTTACTGAAGTAACATACGACTTTTTGACTGCTGGATTTTCTTTTATTCACGTATACATAATACTATTTTCAAAAACACTTTATTAATATAAAAAAATACAAAAAGTATGAAATGGAAAGGTGTACATGGGGTATTTATATTTTTAGGTACATAAGAATATAACTAAGGCAACTAATTCAAACTGTCTATAGTATACCTACTATAATTATTATTTCTTATACATATAAAAAATGTAAAGATAAGCGAATCAAAAAGTTTTACAAAATGAAGTGTAAATTCTACTCTTGTTTCTAGATATAAAAAAAACATATAAAAAAGAAAATAAATTGATTCTTCTCAGTCGGTTTCGGGAAGTCGATCTACCACACTGGAATTGCTTGGTAGCGATCGATAAATGTGGTATATTGCTGGCATAACATCTACTCTGCAAAGGTTCACTAAACTTTTCTTTTTCTTTTCGGATATTGGAAAAAATCTGTTAGATGTATTTTTTTTCAATGCGGGTTCCTGGACGATTGACTTTTTAATTTTAATTATTTGTGGACAATTCTTCTTAAACTGTAACATTTTTACATTCATCCAATTGATGGTATTATCTTCTGTATCTTCAGACATTTTTCCTACCGTGAGTGTGGCTTTTAATGCTTGAAGATCTAAAATATCATTAAAGCTTAGCTCTTCTACACGATAGGGATGTTTTCGACGAGCCGTGCGTTATATGACTGGCCACCCGTGTGGTGTATAAATTCGTTGATGCTTCTTGTTTTCCTCAACCTCACCGAGCATCGAATCCATTTCCATATAGCTGTGCCCAGTTTCTAAAAAAATTTGAACAATTATTTCTATTGATAGTGTTTTCACAGCATGCATAAGTAGACATGCAACAAATCGATTGCGATTCTAGCCTCCACACGAATCTAAATATAACTACAAGGAAACATGCTTTACGGCATTAGGTAACTGTTTTAGATAAGTAAAGAGAGCTGTTCCTATTTCATCAGGTCCTTTCTTCCCATCAGTTTCTGTCCAAAAATAACAAAATCCATAGTGGCCTGATTATACACACACAAATTATACGAACAAAACTTCAGAGCATGATAATAATTCAAAACTTCAGAATAGGGAGTGTACAATACAGACTGAAGATCAAAGATTACTGATTTGAAGTTAGGATCTACTTTTGCTCTTTTTTTATCTGTGTCGTTCTTCTTCCTTGCTAATTCTTTGTTTTCCATGTTTCTGTAGGCTCTCTGCATTTCTGTTTTTTCTTCAACATTGGCGAATCTGTATTTTTTACATACGCTGCAACCATCTTTTTTTGGTCGACGAAACGCGCAACTAGATTTTGAACAAAAAGTCTTTCTGTACACTACTGCAGAAACTGGATCGTTTACATTTTCTTCTTTACATTTATCCAGGTACAATTCGTACATTTTAGTGATATTCAAATCTGAGGCAAGATACTGTCGATTTGTTTTAGATCTGCAGTGGCTTGCCATAACCGGAAAACTTTCTATGTCACGACGCACAAAACTGATTCTTACTTCGGATGTTTTATTCTTTGGTGAGTGTTTCTCTTTTCGATCTTGAAAAACTATAGATGATCCTTCAATTTTCTTCTTCTTTGCAACTTGCACTTTTTTCTGAAATATCTAAGCAGGCGAGGAAAGTCTTTTTGCATCACCGGGGAGAAAATATTTATAAGTAATATTTCTTCTGCAATTTTGTGAGCTAGTATCTTTCCGTCGTCTAACCACTGGAACACTTTTTACGTACTTACATATAAAATCCCGTTGCCTTTCGTATGATCCTGTGTTCCAATAGCTTTTATGTATTGTATCCAAGCTGTTCTGTGTTAGTTTGCTATTACATTTTAGTTTGCACTTTGAACAATCTGCTAGCTTCATCTTCTTTGATGGCACTATGCTCCTTTTCCTGTTTTCATACATGTGACCTAAATTTCTCTTCGCTTTAGTTATCATTCTTTTCCAAATCTTTGTATCACTCTTCCGTTTTCTGCTTTTTTTTCTTATTGTCTTTCATTTTCTGAAACCTCAGTTTCTTGTTGCTCTGTCCCCTTACTGATGATATAAAAATGTTGTATCGATTGTTTGATGATCATTCTCTACAATATTATCTACATTATGCGTGTTCTCTTGATGTTCCTGTAGCAGGATAATCGAAATCACATTTTCTTGTTGCTTTGTTCTCTCACTGATGGTAAACAATGTTGTGTCGGTTGTGTGATGGTCATTCTCTACAATATTATCTACACTATGCGTGTTCTCTTGATGTTCGTATAACAGGATAATCGAATTATTAGTGGTTTCTACGTTCTTTTCATTAGCAAAATCAATTGGTACGAGTTCTTCATCATACACAACAACATCTTCAACTACGAAGCTACTATTTTGAAGTTACGTTTCAGACAAACAAATACTATCTTCTGTTACAATCACACACCCCTCAACATCAATCGCATCCCTTATAGGTATTTCTACTTCACAGTTGGCAGAATTCTCCAGAATATCACTTTCAGGATGGATTTCACTAATATTTTCTGTTGAATTAACCCCTAAACTAGCTAAAGCCATCTATAAATTTTTCTGGATGTATTTGCCATGGTGTACCTGAAATAATGAGGACATATACATTACCTAATACTCGTAGAGCGGTAATATCTATTTAGTTCCTTAATTTATCGTCACTGTTGCACAATCTTGATAAATTAGTAACAAAATTTAAAAAAATACGTTCTGTACCTCCCTAACTGAGCAATAGGTCATCATCATAAAAATAAAATAATTATACTATTTAGTTTACGTTTGATTTTCAGTTTACTTTTTTTGATAATGAAGAAATAGAAACATGATAATAATCAACAAGGTAAATCTTCAAGAATTGTATAGAGGTAATGCACAACAGTATGGGAGAAAGTTATAATACCACTGAGTGAAAATAAAATATTTGTTTGATACGATAGTATTTTTAACGTTAAAAATTATGTTAAATTTAGATTTCAATTTATCAAAAAATATTTTCAGAAAACTATCTTATAGAATTACTGAATAAAAATTTAGTGTGTTATTTGACACGTTTTAGAATTTTAAGTTAAAAATTAGGAAAGTTTTGTCTATGGCACATGGGCGTTCTGATATTTTTAAACATTTTGACATGAGATGATTAGCTTTTACAACCCCAAAATAGTATTTAGTATGTATTTTGTTGAAAAGGTTTTTTCTATTTCCACAAGGCAGCTTTTCAAAATAGAACTGTTTCTAAATATTTCTTAAAATTATATAAAAATTTATGTTAAATTTTAAAAATGTGTATACCACGCTCTTATCTTTTAAGATCAAATTTGTATTAAAAATTGTAACAAAAATACTATCGTGTTATGAGCAACACTTTCTTTTCAAATGCTTACAGTGTCTTGTTCACAATAATTACGAAAGGCACTGATTACCAAAATAACTATACACAAACATCAAGCAGTATTCACTTAAAATGCATATATTAATTAGCATAAAGTCGTATGTATGTGCTTCTACACATACGACCTTAAGTCAAAAAAACACATTCCCTTTTATATTCCATTGTTTATTAGTCAAAATAACGTATGCAACGAAAAAGACACACGAGACCTTCTGCCGTCCAACACTGCAAAATTCATGAAGAGATTAGGAAATATTGTAATGGTATACGTTTTAGGTTCCACATAAGACATTTTGCTCAGCAATTAGTTTTACTATATATACAGAAGATATAATAAAATCGTTATTTTTAATGTAATGAAGTATCTTTCACATACGATCTTTTGCTAATCAATAGTTTAATTTATGTTTATTACATAAACATAAAAATATCCGTTTCGTACAAAATCTTACATACGACCTTCTGCTTTTAAGGGGACGATTATAAAAGTAGATTTGTAGCTGTAAAACATTTCTGAAAAAAGCTGATATATTACTGAATTATACACGAATTGTACTTTTAATATTTCTAATAAACTAGCTACTGAAATAATTCTCGAAAAAAGACTGCTGTGTTTGGTAGCCAAATAAAAAACAGTATTTACACCTAGTCCAAAGTTTTTAAGATTTCTAGAATCCAACTCGGTTGATTCTTTCTGATATATAATGAAGTCATAGGTCAAACCGCTTTGCCCTTAGAGTACAAAGATCTTTACGCCCCATGGGGAAAACTTTCCCTTTCCATATTGTTTAATAGTTAGGCGTCCCAGAAAAGCAGCTATCTGCTTGTCAACACAAAAGTTAGCTTCTGTTCTCAACTCTAAGCATCGTTTTCGAATGCTATCGAATAAGAGTCTTACTTTGAAAAGTCTGTCTCTGTAGTCGTTTAGTTTCTCAAGGTTATTTACTGTATGAACGCATGTTCTTAATTGAACGAATCTATTTCTAGTCATTCTACTTACAAATAAATTTATATGGAGTGCCCTGTCCCAATATATCGTCTGCTTCGCATAAAAAGTACAAAAGTCCCAAAAACCTATTTTAACAGGAAAGAGAAAAACCGTTTTAAAGCAGTAATATTTGTTCTGTGCATGTATTTATTTGTAAATACCTTTCATTTTCTGTCTTTTTTGAGGATTTTCATCTAACTGTGTATTTTATCATTTTAGAAAAAAAATAGATTTATGCAAATTTCATAGCATCATGTTTTGGGCATAGACATAACCCTTAACTGTGTAAGGGTTAATTTATTCGTGATTTAACGTATCAATGAGATTATGATAGTCGTGTTCTATTGGATTTTGTAAACTTTGATGATAATCAAACATTCCTTGTTTATTTTTAAGGACCTTCGTATAACTTTGGCAAAATCTGAATGTGTGCCATCTTGGCTTTCTTGTTGAGTCTAATAGGTAAAGTTTTGAAATCATCGGAGTGGCGAACGTTAAACTCGAGAGATCTATCACTGTTATATTTTAAAGCTCGAATATCGTGAACAGTGGAATTTCAAACTTTAAATCCGGGACGTATAGAATTAACAAAGTTTAATTCAGAAATTTTTTTTAAAAAAATCATGTTGTAAATATTTGACAACATAGGGCTTGGTTAACACTCTAGCCGTTCTAACAAGATAAACGTAATCTGCAAGCACATTCTCCTTCTAAGCTTTCTCTCGATGGCAGAATGCATTGAGTCATACTCCATCTGAGTATGACCTTTCTCCAAATACTTTTGGATAACACAGATGTCGCTTTTAATGGAAAAAATTTAAAACTACATTAGATAATAATGCGTTGTGGTTTTGTGCACTACAGCCATCACTATACAATATGAATAACTGCTTATTATCTTTGTCAATGCGTGATAAAACTTCGTTAGCCAAAAAATTATAAATAATACAGGCAAAACGGTTGACTTTTAAATCCCCCTTCTCCTTGATGCCATAAGAAACAGTATGCACTCTTACTATGAAGATCAAATATGGTAGAGGTATGTACCACTAATTTTGATTTATGTATAATGCAAAGCTGAAACATTGAATCTCGCTTATTACAACACCGATTGCAGGTCCTTTTTTATTTCGAGCCTCTTTTTTTTTTAGAATATGAACATTGTATTCTGCTTCGTCGATGTTTTTATTCCTATATCCAACACATACGTAGATAGCATTCGTCTTTTTTAAAAGAAAACAAAAATAAGTTCATATCTTAGAATACGTGCATAAAAAGCGTTAGACTATCTGTTTGGCTTTACACCAGTTGTCTTTGTAAAGAGCACAGGGTTTTGCTTTTGTTTTAAAAAGGGGCTGCAAATATAATTTTGTTGTTGATTTTTGGCAATAATTGGGACTCCAATTTTGGTAGGTGATCAAAAAACTCTTTAATTGTCAATCTCCTTTCATAATTTCTTAAACTTCTTGGTTCTGCTGGTTTCCTTGGTGGTGTTAATTTTTGTGTGAATGTTTCAGTATTGTTGGTTAATTCGGTAACTTCTGGCCCACCAGTAGCTTTACTTATCCATTTAGAAATAGCTCTAATCGACATCCCCAGTGTACTACGAAACATAATTTTGCAAACTCTGATTTGTTTGTATTTTTTGTTCATGAAATAGGACAATGAGCAGGTGTTTTTTGCTATTTTGCTGCTTTTGATGTTTTTACACGAGCCTCTCGGTTTAAGATGTCTTTCACTTCTTTCAGCAGTAGATGTATTATATTTTCTTCCCAAATACGATGACTCTTTTTGCTGTTTTTTTTTTTGTTACGGTTATTGTCCCATTGTGAAGGATTACCTAGTCTGCCTTTCGTTCTTTTACCCCTACCACTTTCTTCACTTTCAAGAACCTTGTTGCCTTTTCCGCTTATCACGGTATCATCTTCACTGGTAACCACCACCTCATCTGACATTTCATTTTCAGTATATCAGGTTCATAAATTTCTTTGTCTATTTCATCATAGTCTGTATCAATGCTTTCTACAAAGCTATTCTGATCAATTGTCGTCTTACCTAATGGATGTACATTGTTTTCTGCCAGACCACTTTTGTTTGGGGCTACATTAGGTTCCCCTTTTGCTTGGAAATTAAAGTCTTGATTATCCTCACAGCAGATTCCAAAATCCAAAGCATTTTTTAAATTACTGATATTTTTGGCTTCTACAACATTATTATCAATTCAATTTATTGTCAACGAAAACAACAAAAAGTTCTTGGGTTTTAACACATTCAACTTGTAAATGGTGAAGAGCCAAAACAATTCGTTATCGTCAAAATTCTTATTTTCTATTGTATATTCCCCAGGATCACAGTTTAACGGCAGCGACATTTTTTGACTATAGAAATTTGAATTCAGAGGAATGCACATTTAATACTGATGTTTTGTATTTTGCTGTGTTCGGATGGAAGTTATTTTCATTTTGTCGTTGGGTATTATACTCAGAATTATTTTTGTGGTCACTATTTTCTCTGGCTTGGTTTTTAACGCAATGAGTATTTTGAAACCTCTGGAGTAAGCAGTAGCGATCTATTCAGAACAAAATAACATTATTACAGAGTTTATCCGTTTAATAATTTAAGGCAGTAGGTATTAGCACTTTAACCCAAAATTTTATTAAAATGGACGCTTTTAAAGCGCGTTTTTAAATTTATAAAAGAAATTAGAGAATTTCATGTTTTTTATGAGAACCCGAATCTTTTCTACAAATTTCGACACGGTCTTACATTTTTTATGAAAGTAAGCTAGCCCAACAATTTGATGAGAATTATATTTTCAATATCACGCGAGAAAGTTGACTATTTTCTAAAAACAAGCAATCCAAATTTTAGGTCAAATAGTAATGCAATCTTAGAACATTTCACCTAAGATATGGTACGTAAAGTTGCAAATAAAATGTGAAATTTGCGTAACCTCGCCAGAATTTTTAAAAATGTGTTAAAATGATAGGTGCACAAGTCCCACAAAATAATATTGCTGTATTAAACAGGAATATTAATACTAATACCAAATAAACTATAATAAAATAAATCTTATACTCACCTACCTGTAATAATTACAAAATATTTGTATACTAATTTAGTAATTTTTAGCAGGGATATTTTTAAATGACGAACTTATCGTCACCCTAACTCCAATGTTAACGTTATTGAGGTTTTTATACTATCTCAGTGTAATAAATTTGACTAATTTAATGCAGAAATAACCTAAAAGCATTTTCTAATAATAATCTGGTTATTCCACGATTACGCAACTATTACTGAGTAAAATATGAATCTAGAAAATCCTATCGAATGTTGGAATAGTATTGTTTTAGTAACCATGCTGACGGTTGGACATAGGATAACTGCAATGGAGTTAGGATCGTTAGTAGGTACCTCTTGTAACATACATTTTAACGGAGATTGAATGTGGCGTCCGTCGTAAATATTAATTAAATTGTTATAAATGCTGTAATTATGAATAACAGGACTGAAAAAGTTTGCGTAGGGTAACTGGAAACCAACGTGTTGAACTAATTCGTAAGTATTCTTAAGATACTTTGTATTTTTCTATTGATAGCAATTGGCGCGAATGGAAGAAGTGAGGTTGAATTTTCATTCTCCTTTGTGTATCCACACAATAATTTTTAAAAATGCCGTTACAATTTACATTAACACCACTCTGTGATTGTAATTGTTTTTAAACCTAGCAATCTGAAATAAAAACCAGTCTTGTTGCCTAAATAATTAATATAATAAACAAAAAATAATTATTATTACAAAACACATATACACAAAGTCATTTAAATTTTGAAAGTGATCTTCACGAAGAGTTAGCATGTAATACTGGTGATCTCAAGTCGACTGAGAACGTTAATAGTTCTATAGATGACGAAAAAGAAGATATGAGTGATCTGTATGCAACAGAATGTGAGGACTCGGATTATGATCCAGATAATGATCAGGAGAATAGAGAAGAAATCCATCGTAAAAATATTATCGGAAGCGGAAACACGTCAGATATCGAAAACGAGGAAAAAAAAGATCTGAATGCTGTAACAACAAAAAGTACGGGTAAAAGAAAAGCAAATCCAAATATGTGGAAAAGAAATGTTTTCAAGCATCAGAGAACTAATAGCAAAAGTTATCAAAATGGGAAGGGTAAAACTGTACCGGCAGGAATTTAGAAGCCTTCATGTTCAGAAACCTGCAGACTAAAATGTACTTCTAAAATATTTCAGCACCGCAGACAAGAGATTTTTGATAAATTTTGGGGTTTAGGGAGATATAACACGGCAGAGAGATTTTATATTTAAATATGTGGACTTTAGAATCAAAGGGCGAGAACATATTTCGAAAATTTCAGAAGATGAAGTAAAGAAGCACCGACGATAGTACACATAGTATATCTACAACTTACCAGAAAACAAGAGCAGTGACTGAAAACAAGTTTGCCAAACCTTTTTTTTAAACACGTTGTGCATTAATTATCAAATTGGTAAAATATTAGTGGCCAAGAAAATACAAAACGCTTCAGGTAGCGTGGAAGTTGATCGTAGAGGTAAAGAGCAATGAACAACACGGTTACCTAATGCTGTAGATCAGTCTATTAGGTCACATATTGAATCCTTTATACTAATAGAAAACCACTATTGCAGACAAAATACCTAGAAAACTGATTTACCGTCTACTCTGAACGTGTTCAAAATGTACCACAATGTGTAAACAGCAAAAGAGTGCATATATATAGACAAGTTTTATGTGATGAACTCAACATCTTGTTTTTAATGCCTAAAAATACAATGTCACAATTTATCATAAATCTCTGTAAAGTGGTCATACCCAAAACGAAAGTGATAGTGCTCATAGAACGAGCTTCACGGTCTAGACCTATCTACACTCTCGAGCAGTGGTACAGCTTGGTAAGAACCGGGTGTACAGAAACACCTTACACGGTGAATGAATTATCCCAGGACGATATATTTGATTTAAAAGAGTTTCTGAAAAAGAACAACTATCAATAGGGATAAAAATACCAACAACGAGAAACTACAATGGAACCGAGGTAAACTGATAAAAGCTGATCTCTAGAATATCTTTCATTTGTATTTTAAATATAATTATTCAGATAACAATTTTGTATTCATTAATTTACTGGAAAAGAGTCGAAGAAAAATGCAATATCCTGAAAACCACAAACTTAAAGCTACTACCAATAACAAAAGAAAAATACGCAAATTTAAATTTCTTTTGTGACAAAAATTACATCCCAAAGGAATATCACAAATTCTTTAGAAAATTACCTTATGGTACGGATGGTGCAAATAAATCAGACAGTGAGTAAAGACGCAATTATTAATAAATTTTAATATTATCCTATTAGTTTCTCTAACCTGTTCTTGGTTTTTGTTTATTTTATATTTTTTGTATTTACGGAATAAAAGTTATTAATTTGTAGTTGTTGCACATTCTTTTCTCATCTAATCCTAACTCCAATTTAACTCGATCGATATTCTACCAAACTATCCTAATTCCGTTTCTTGAAGTTGGAATACAGATAAATTAATCAACTGCTATCCTAACTCCACGATATTGTTATAATAAATAAAAAAATTTTATCTCAACTTTAAATTACGACTATTTAAAGTATCATATTCGGCCTTGAAGCAAAAGTAATTTTTAATTAAGAAAAAAACTTCTCTTGTAAAATTGAGTTTTTACACTTAGGATAGTCCAGCATTAGGTACGCGGTTTTAATGTTGGTGTAAAAGTTAGAGGACTTGTGCATTATTGTATTCGTGCTATTTCAGCGACGTCTATTAACTTTATGCTGTATTTTCAAAATTATTCTGCAGAAAAGGTAATTCTAAATTAGAAGGCATTACGATGTTATTTTAATCAAATTTCAGACTTATGCATTTTTCATGTAAAGCCGACGATATTCTTATTCTCGGAAATTTCACAAACGACATAATAATGTGGAGCCCAAAGAAACTTTTGATTTTGTCCTTAGTAGAGTTTTTAAAAGATGTTAGGCCTTGCTGTAAAGCACAGATATTGGTCATACTTGATATGTTTGCAAAGATTTAAAAGTACAATTTTATTTTTCTTCTCGTTACCTCCTGAATTAAAAGTCAGTTGTTTCTCAAAATATGCTTTCTTATCCCAGCCAACATCTCTAAGTTTAGTATAACTGATCAATCTCTACTTCTCCGTTGCCCAAGTTTTCTAGTTGTTTATTCATATCTTCGTTTTCTAACAAATCTTCTCCTCCTGGTTTTTGATTTTTCTGAGTTTCGTTTCAATTTGCTAAGTAGTTTACTTTTCTGTAAGTCTGCCTGCCTAGGCCAAACTAGTTTAGTCATGTTAGGATCAACTAGTTTATCCTAGGCAATATTATTTTGTCCTGATAATAAAATTCAAACTCCAGGCTAAACTACTATCGTCTAGGCTAAACTGATTTTAAATAATAGTCTAAGAAAATATGATCATAAATAGCAAGCAATAATAAACAGCAATGTTTATTAATATCAAACTTACAGTTTTTAAAATTGAACATTTGTCAACATCAAAATTAAAATTGAAAAAATAAAAAGTAATTAAACTTGAACTTGCATTTGTTAGTGTATAAAATCTAACATTCTGAATCATTTATCTGTTTTTGCAAGATGTACTCTGATGGCATTTGGAATTACATAGTATCATTTTTTTCTTGCACTGGCATCTATTTGTGGTCCAGTTCTTGGTACAGGTGCACCTCACAAAACATTGTCTTGTTCCAAATGAATGTTTTGTAACCGCAGTCCTTAATGAGATTTCAATATCCTAATTGACTTCCCTTTCTTGTAAAAATTTTTGAGTACAAACGTCGAATTCAGTTCTGTAAACACAACCACAAACCAATTGTAACGTTATGGTTTCAGAATTTGGAAAATAAATCCAAGAGGGTCTTTGATCTTTTTTAAAACCAAAAAAAACACAAATAAAAAAAATAGATAAATAGTTAGAACAAGTTTATTTACATAGCCCAGCAAATAAAAGAATTCAAACGAAAGGGATATTATTTTGAATATTAATTACAATAAAGACCATTTAATTTAAACAATTGTACTGAAAGTTAACCTTTTTCATAGCAAACACAACCAGTACCTACTAAACAAACTTGGACTAAATTATTCTTTAGCCTGGTGGATCCACATTACATTATCAATATAGTATTTATTTATTTTATCAAAACAATGAGACATAAAAACTTAAAAAAAAATGAATTTAACTTTAATCTTAACTAATTTTTAATAACAAAAAAAGGAACGCCTTTCAGTAAATAAAAGAACGATTTACTAAGTATCAATAAACATAAGTAGTTTAATATTTATGCAATAATTGCTTTTTATATAAGTAACCATACAAAAAAAAATTATATTAATTTGCTTAAAAATAGGTCAAAGACCTCACACGTTAAACACTTGGGTAAACTGATGCGTAGTGCACGAGTCTTTCACCAAACAAAAAGAGATCCACAAAATTATGTATAAACAAATTTCATACCACAAATTTCTAGTTATTTTAAAGCACCTTTTCGAGCGCTGCAATAACCCTTTTATTGATGTTCCATTGAACTTCTATACTGAGTTGAATCTATTCATAATTTTCGTTAAAGGAATCTAAAAGATCTGGGATGCTTTTCCATTCAAAAACATTACAGGTCATCAAAGATGAGACACCATCAATGGCTATCATATTATTGATGTTTCAAAAACAATAAATCGATGAATTTCTTGCTTTTAAAACATGATGACGTTACTGAACGAAGATAAGGGAATGATATTTTCTTGGCGATACCATACCAAACATCGAGATAAGTTTTATTCTTTTTAATAAGCGGGAGATTCACTCAAATGGTCTCACTACTATACAGACCTTTGGCCATCTTTTTGTTTTGAGTCAACGTCTCAGAGTTTTATGTATTCCTCCGCGCTTGCTATTGCAATATACCAATCAGGGACCTGACAACTACAAAATGTAAAATAGGGACTTCACAGAAGACGGCAGTACATTACTTTACAACGAAAGATTCTTCGCGCGCTTTTTATACCAAACTCAAAATAATTGACAATAACAGTAAACGCGGTATTATGAAAAGTAAAATAATACAAACTTCCTCGATGACGGCTATATTATAAAAAAATTGTTGCAACGCAACAAAATTATAACAAATTACACTTATGATCAGTTTACTTAGGTGTTTATCAGTATGGAGTTAAAAGAGTCCAGTTTAAAAAAATGTTAACCAACCTGCAATAGAGTTTTTGCAATATTCCGTGCGTGGTACCAGTTTTGTACAGGCCATTGTCATTTATTTCAAGAACAACGTCAATTACATTTCTTAGGTCTACATCAGGAATAGGTACAGTCACATTGTCTCCAACTTTGGCTGGTGAATGCGATTTGTCAGAGGAAACTCTTATTTATTTAGCTTGCTTCTCAAGATTTTCAGCAGCTGTTTGCGAGCCTTTTCGATGCCATATTACCAAATGTAGAACTTTTGTCATTGTCATTGTTATGTACCGAGTCGTTGTCATTATTCGTATTATTTTTAATTAAATCATCTTCAATAAGTTTTCGAAGTTCTTGAATATCGTTTATTAGTTTTGGTGGTAATGATGTTGAAAGAACTATTCTAGGTTCAATGCCAAACATAGCTTTCCAAGGCGATTGTTTTATCCCCGAATGGTACGCTCTGTTTTTCATAAATTGCACATACTTTGAGCCTTCCGACCATTTTGTCGATTTATTGTCTTTTAACCAACAACTAATCATATTTTTGATATCTTGGTTAGCACGTTCTACGGAGCCTTGACTTTGGCTATGCCTTGGTTTTCCATGCACTAACTTAATTTCTGAGCGAAGACTTATGATTTTACATATAGTATGGTTAACAAATTTTGCCCCATTGTCTGATTGCAGAGTACATGGTGTCCCTATTGTTCAAAATATGTCATTTAAGTGATAGGCCACTTCGGTCGCTCTTTTAGATTCTATAGCACGAAACAGAACAAATTTAGTCAGATAGTCTTGGTAAATCATTATAAACTTGAACTTTCCGTCAGGTTGTGTCTGAAAATCGATGAGGTCCACTTGGCACTTACTGTTCATTGTAGAATGTAAAATCGGCTTTGAAGCTAGACATTTCGTTTTTCGTCTTCTTTTGTTGAAACGTTCCACACATAAACATATACAAGTTTATCATTTTCTTTGTGACATTTGCATATTTTAATGATGTCCCAGCCAATATTCTATCACAACTTCCATGGCCGATAACCATGTGAGCTGCGTCAATCAGATCGTATAATTTATCCGCTGGAAGATTGTGCTTTACATTTTTTTTACTCCGTGCAATAAGTTTCTTTGCATCACCAATGCTTAGAACCGCAAAGGTTTGTAATCTTCTTTGTTAAAGTGGTGTCTTCTTTTTAGTCTTTTCAGCCTCCTCCACTTGTAGTATCAATTATAAATATTTGTCCTTTGCCAAAACATTAAAATGTGTAGATTTTTCATTTTCACTTTGCAAAATTTCACTTAGAAACCACTCTTTCCATTTCAACTGATCAGTTTGATTTTTAAACGATGGCTTATCCATTATTTTAATATAATATAAACAACACAAAACGTTTAAGTTAAGTATGACTACTAAAATTAATATTAAACTTCACAACAACTTGCACAAGTCACAACACGACAACGCATAATGAGAATACGTAAAGTGGGATAGAGAGAGGCGCAGTAGGGGAATCCTCCTTTAACACGCCCCGACATGTTCATTTTGTTACTTACAACGGCACAATCAGTTTAGCCCAGCTTATACTAGTTTACCCTGAAGTTTGAATTTTATTATCAGGACAAACTGATATTGCCTAGGATAAACTTGATCCTAACTAATTTAGCGTAGACAAAACTAGTTCGGCCTGAAATCGGGTTTGGCCGGTAACATATACATATCAATTTCCACATTATTTTCATCGCTGGGATGTCCTTCCAGATGTGAAAAACATTCGATGCGATTTAGAACATCTTCACAAACTTTGTCCAGTTGTTTACTATCCCACAAGTACTCCAAAAGAGCTTCTACATCTGTAAGATCATCAAGATCGTAGAGCAAGCTCAAATTATAATGTGTTAGGCCCAATGTACATATAATTGTGTAAAGTAAACGATGTAAAGAAATAGTAAAATAGAAGATAACTATAAGTTAACTGTTGGTTAAGATTGTCCCGGTTTTTGTAACTGTAGAGTTACTTTTAGATTACGTTTGGATAACTATCTGTGGGAATGTCACTAAGCCTACCAATCTTCCGAGCATTCGAAAGTTATGTTGCATTTTCTATATCTTTACTATATAGTTACTACTTAGCTACGTTGCTGCTGCCGATGCCGTACGCGTGCTGACGAGAAACCGTTCATGAAACTACATAAATTATTTTTATTATAAATTAATTATTGTTACCGCAAATTTCCAGAAATCCAAAGAGTCAAACAAAATTAAATACATTTTCAACTAATTTGTTTCAGACCATTTTATTATTTTTGTTGTTTTTTGTGGGGTTGGAATGTCTTCATATTCAGGTGGAATGAGGGTTGCCTGACATTTTTCTATTTAATAGCTTTGTCTGCTTCTGCCACCGGGATTTGAACCTGAGTTGTTGTAGCCACCTGTTTGTTAGTTGTCCTGCGCTAACAAGCTGTAGACGCTATTGTGAATACGCATTGAATATATTTATTTTATATCGCACAATTTCTCACAGCCATTATTAACAATTTCTTTTGTACATACTTTAAGGCAGTTTTTGCAACAACCACAAAATTTTTGTTTTTATATTCTTAACTATTTCTTGTGAATAATGCTTTGCAATAATAATTGTTTTTATTTTACATTATTATTAGATTTCGTTGTCGCCCAGGGCTAGATTTGTGCTAGAAAACTTACCGTTGGTGGTAGCAGCAAATAAATACTCAAAAAATGGGAATGTTACCATAAAATGTTGTTTTATTTTAATATGCCGAGCTTGTGTCTGAAAGTAGGCTTTAAATGCTAATATTTCTTTATGGGGACCAAAAGACAGCGCAGTTGCCGCAATGAACCTTTTTGGTTTCTCTAGCAAGTAAACTTTCTGTGAATGGGAGGTTATATAGCTAATAAATATCAAACAAACGGTTACATCCGGTGTCATAGGAACTAGATTGCAACTATTATATAGTTAATTAATCCAAAGATGCCTTGAAATAGTTAATGGAAAGTAATCCAATAGTATGGATGTATAATTATAGTTAACAAAACGTTATATTACTGTAAAAGGTAGCAAACGTTTGCTATCTGGGATAAAATGTAATATAAGAATATGGTTTATTGAAATTCTACACAACTTTTGGTCTCTTTACTGGGCGAACGGTCGACCACTGCCACCAAAACACCGGGTACCTGCGGCGCGTCCCTTCTGAAGACCGATTTGACCTAAATACCTTAAATTTTTATCTAAACAGCTACAATTTTTATGTTTATTAATTTAATTAAAATATTAATTCATAGTTAAAGTAAACAAGAAACGACAAGACCTACATAGAGTATAATAATAAATGTTTTAATTTGTTCTGTGCCAAGTTAAATATTGCAATAAAAACTTTAATTTTTCTTAATTTCATTTACATATATTTAATTTGAAGGTATTCTAATTTAAGAAGGTTTTTGCATATTGGAAATTTCTATATTATATATTATTATATTATATATTAATAACCAATTTGTTGTTGTTGGGGGTAACAGAAAATAATCAGCAAGCAGTAGAGTTACTACAAATAGTTGTTTTATTGTAACATGACCTATTGTGTCCTAAAAGTAAGCTTTAATATGCTAATATTACTGCAAAGGGACAATCAGATAGTGCACTTGTCGCAATGAACCTTTTCGGTTCCTCTAACAAGTAAACTTACAGTAAGTTGACGGTTATCTGACTACTAAAGAACATAAGAAAGTTTAGTTACGTTTCATACCAACTAAAACGTTACTACATAGTTACCTGACCCAAAGATGCCTTAAAAATAGTTAAAGAGAAGTAATAGAACGGTATGAATGTAAAATAATAGTTAACAAATAGTAACATTGCTGTAAAAAGTAGTAAACTTTTGCTGTCTGGGAAGAAAAGTAGAAACAGTGCATCAAACCCAATGTACATTGTACTGTATAAGAGTAAAAAAGAGGCTATATAACTCAAATAACCTGAAATTCATGCATAAATACATTCTACAAATCTTTAACAATAAAATAAGAATGCAAATATAATCTACTTTAGACTAAACATGCAAAACAATTAATATTCTTACTTGCATTTTACCAGTTGCATGTCTTAAACGTGTCTTAATTGCATGTACATTACAATGATCACCGGGACGAAAGGGTTAAAGTAAATACAAAAAAATCCAAAACATAGCTAGTTGATTCTATCGTTATAAATTAAAACAGGATTGCAGTTAAATATTTTTTCATAATAAACAGCAGTGCCTCCAGGTGTATGTTGACTTTGGCAGAAGGATGCTATTTTAATGTGAAACCTGGAATAGACAGAATTAATACCCAGTGTTCAGCAATACATATTATGTGGATATTTTTTAGCTGTTTGATGAGTACTTCCAAACCATTGATTTTGTTACTAATGCATTGAATATTTATTACTTAATTTACGTAATACACAAGATTATTCCTTTATAATTGCTAGTGATAGCAATTTAAATTCCTTAAATATCTTTTTGTAATTTCTAGTTTTCCTAACCTCGCATTGAAGTCTCCTAAATTTATTAATATACTTTGCCTTTGAATATGTTAAAAGCAGATAATTGGTTGTTAGTCTAACTCGAGCTTTTAATAAATTGATCCGTAAGCACATGTGCAGGTTATTATTTATTAGAAATTTTCTTTCAGTTTTGGTTTGGCTAATCGATTGATTCAAACCAAAAGACACCTTTTTCAGTTTTGCAAATAATAATATATTTTTATCACAAAATCTTTCTTGCAATTTATATACACCTCTTTGGGTTTTATTAACACTTTACCAATCTCAGCTAATTTATCTATGTGTTAATTAATGCACTTGGGTTCAGTTGTTGACACTTACACTAGAGTGCTTTTTACAAGAAAAGTATGTCACGTATCATCTTAATCTATTTTGAACACGAATAGCTTTTAGCTGTGTTTATTCACTTTCAAGCTTTGCTCTTTATTTTTCCAAACAATGTCATTGTATAAATCGTAAGACTCAATGAAATCGGGTCATCTATGTAATGTGGTTCTATTTTCCCGATAAAATCTGTATTTGTAATCTGATAATGGTGTTTGTATTTTATTTTTTATTAAATCTAAAACTAAGCTCCTAATATTGCTGTAGAATAAAATTTAAATAGATGCACAAACAGTCATGTTCCGCATTTTTCTAAATAACTCTCAATTGCACAATTTACAATAATTTTTATAAATGCCAAAAATATTTCACACGTTCAATCTTTATTAGTCTTGTTCATGCTATGAATATTACTCATAGGGATTATTAACTCATGCATCCATTCAGAAAACGCCTTATTCAAAACAAGACAATATTATAATGCTATTGTGTAACACTCAATATACGAACACACACACTTTATTTTATTCTTATTTTAAGCATGCTCGTATGCTTGCTTGTACACTATTTCTTTGTTATGTTGTGCAGGTCAGGGCAACCGCAGACGCAAGCGCATTGTTTTTCATTACTGTGCAAAGCGTCGCGATGGAGGCGTCAGTCGGCATGCGGCACGCGGCCGGAATTCACCCTGATGGCCGGTAGACGCGCGCGCTTTATGATCGTACTTTACGCAGCTTTCTTGCCAATGATCTTCGCTGCTATGGACCCGAATGTTGGTAAGTAAAACGAAACATGTACCCGAAATATAAATAATTTATTGTAAAAAGTTTCTTTTTGTAACTTAAAACAGCAACATAAGTTCTGATCTAGGCATTTTGTTGTTTACATAAGTTTTCAAATTGAATTCTCCAGACAATTTTTGTTATACAAAGTAAATGAATATTAGTAGCTGAACAAGGATAAAAATAAAATATCAGCTTTATACATACAAGTATTATTTGTTTGTCTATCTTATTATTGTTTGTTTTTTTGAATCTGCCAATATTTATTTGACGCAATTCCGATATGAAATGACAATTCTTCTGAAAAATGATGCCTTCAATATTTAATAATTTTGGCTATAAACACGCAATTTGATTAGCCACCCCTTTCGTTAGTAAATTAGTATAAATTGTCTATAAATTCTATTAAACCATTATCAAACACTCGATCAAGTTTGTTTGTTGTTGTTTCTTTAATAATCCCATTCATAAAAAGTAAAAAAAAGCATATAATGTGGTTAAAAAATCTCGAAACATTAACATTTCTTGAAATAACCGCAATTTACCATTAATTTACATAACTTTATAAATATGTATTATTTATGTTGCTGACTGTGTAATTTTAGCAACGTGACTCACATTAAGGTGTATTTTTCCTAGAAAAATTAAGGTTTAGAATTTATTTTTAGTAAAACTTCTAAAATTACATATATTAAAGATTGTAATGGTGTCGATTCTAGCTCTTTGTTAATTTTCATGATGGAGGCAATTATGTTCCCTGATTTGAACTATTTTAATTTGAACTTTCCAAAGAAGGAAAATTAACTTCGCTAGTTCTTTAGAATTTAGAAACAATGAAAAACTATCAACTTCCTAGTATTCAATCGATTTAAACTGCTACTAACTTTCAAATATTTTTTGATTAAAGAAACGTAGATTTAATGATATAATATTAGTATTCTATTATATTGACAACGATCTTTAGGGTTTCTAATTATTTTTGAAATATTGATCTATATTTAACGTTTACAGTAAATTTAAGAAAAAGAAGTGTTACAGTTTCTAACTTCTGAAAACATTCACTTTATTAATTCTTACCTGAACTCTTCACTAGTACTCTTACATAATACTTTGAGCAAACTTTTGAAATTACTCTATCAGAATATTATGCAAGAGGGGAACTTCTGGTATGTAGTAAATATTAATCAGTTCAGAACTAAGTTCTGGTTCAAGGATACCCGTCATAAAGCTCGAAGAAACTTTAATCTTTTAAATTGCTTCGCAACAATTTATTTCTTCTAAATTAACAATAAATCTATTTACAAAAATTGATTTTTGAATAAATACTTAATTAGAAAAATACTAAGACTGGAAAAGTATTTTCCTTTTTTTTCTATCTAAATAAAAGTCCTACTTCTTCTGATTTAATTCGAAATCACAGAAGGTCAACTTTTTGTTTAAGCTTCCGTTTGATATCTGTTTCTTTTTCGCTAGGGCAAGGATACTTTCATTAACGTCTAATTTATAGACAGATGAAATGAATCGTAAGCTTTGTAATGAGGGAATCATTTATAGAAATCAATCTTGTCATTTCAAGAATAAAAAGAAGATTGGGATTTATAGATACAGTAAAAAGGGCGCCTCTCACAGGTTTTTTTTTGGTGTCTCTCAAATATCGAAGATTAAGCAGTGGCACTGCAAGTTATCCATTTGCGTACATATTCAGATAATTTAATTTCTTAAATCAATTTTAATTTTCAAGGTCTATAAAAAAAAGGTCGTCTAGACGTAAAGCTTAATCTGGCTATTTCAGGCAATAAATCTTGTTTCAAGATTCTGTAAAAGCAGTATAATTAATTTTTTAAATTGTTTTATATCGAAATTTTGGTTTATGCAATCTCTTTAATATAATAATTAGTTTTCAACACGGTTTTTCTGTCTTTGCTTAAACATTACATTTTCTTACACCTCACAATAATCCGGCTGAGCTGTGTTCAAAGTTTCTTCATTTTACTAATTTTAAAAAATAAAAAATGTAAGTTACTTATCCCCAAATGTATTCAGCAGTGACATTCGAGTCAACTTTAAATAGTTTTAATTTCCTGAGTGCTGAATAAAACGATAGGTCTAGATCATTAAGTGAAATTGATTCTTTCGGAATTATTCTTGTTCTCCTCAAACTTCGTATTATAGTAGTATTCTTTGTCATCAAGAACGTTCAACTGCCAGTTCTTACGATCATTAAACCTCTATAGTTCTGAGTAAATGGCGACTTTGCAATTCTGCTGGCATTGTTTAACAATGGAACGCAAGTTGCTTTCGCAGATAGTTAAAATCTAGCTGTGCGCATGATTTGATCTGGTGCACCATGGCCCATAAATATACTTAAAAGTATCTTCTCGATTTTTGCTCATTCTCAGTTAATATCTCTCATCCTTTTGGAAAAACTTCTTTCCGTTTAGGTTTGTTTTGATAGTGGTATCACGGTTATTCAAGTGGATTTGTCCCCAGGAGGTTTGTGTCAACTAATATCTCTGCTGCTCATTTTGTGTTTAACTGTATTTTGAAACCGATTTCTAACGGCCCTGTGCAGAGGTTGTGTACGTCAACTTACCAAAAAGTATGAACCTAGTTTTGGAAAGTTGTATGGCTGTTAGGAAAATGTATATTTAGGGTATTTGTATATTCTATCTCGCAATTTTTCTTTATACTAACAACACTATAACCTTCTCTTATACGAATCTAGTTATCCTCAAAAACACTGAATATAGTGTTCTGAAATGCTCTTCAATATGGAGAGAGGTCTCAAAATTCAAACAGTGACATGTACAGCTTTTGGCATAAATAATGTCGCAAATCATTTCTTTAATGAAGCAATTAATTAAATATACGAAATCGAATTTCATATTAATTATCCAAAGTCGTCTTATGGGCTCTTAAGGAACAAACTTTATGTAATTAATGCTAAATCAGATTTCGTGTATTTGATCAGTTCATTCAGTCAAAGAATGCACTGCGACATTATTTATGCAAAAAGCTGTACATGCAACTTTCTGCAATAGCGGAGGAACTATTTTAACCAACAAACGTTGTGGTTCAACATACAGCAATATTGAAACTGGGTACTTTGTCTATTTTAAATACCTTTTTGCCTGAAAAGCCTTTGCTGTGACTTAACTCCTATCTTTTAAAGGATTTATTTGCCTACTATCCTTATTGTTTCCAGTTCTAGACATGGCTATTCGGATTTTGTCAAAAAAGTCAGACAAAATGGTATAATTAGAGACTCTCAGAAGACAATCTATGAATTAAGAAAGAAATCTCTCGTTTGAAAAAGTCTACAAACCAATAACTACAAAATCCTTTATTTTATTTTGTTTCATCTGATGATCTTGGCTTTGGAAGTATGATATTGGTTACTCTCCACTTTTGTTAAAATCTAGGGTTTCTTTTGTATAAAAAACCGACCATAAGTTCAGTCACAGAAGATTTATGGAAGATTGTCGGAAACCTTTTTGATATACTGTTAAGCGAATTTGAATAGAAAAACTAATATACCACGGGAAAAAAGCTGCCCAGTTCTATATTTCCTAATTCTATTGCACCTGCTGAGAATTATCCTTAGCGCCAGTATCTAGACTGCAGGTTGACTGTGTCAACGTTGTTAAATGGTAGTAGTGAGGGCAGTTTTCTAACTTAAATGTAGTTGTGTAATGCGTGCGTAATATTTCTGACAGCAACAGCAGCAAAGTGATTCTGTTGAAACTGTATTGGTGACAAAATTTCCGCTGCATTAAGCGGGCGATCTTTTCTGAATGCACTTATCCTTTAGGCCAAAAACGTTAAGAAGAAATACAAATGAGTAGGAAAACCTACAAAATGCTTTTATTTCTCTTTTTCCTAGTTTTTGGTATCTACAGCACATTTTTAGTTGAGCAAAATACTGTCACGCACATTTTTTAGCGCTTTATATGGTTTAAATAAGGAAGCTGGTGCAGCTGGTATTTACTTTTCTTCCTCTTATTGCTTTGATGCTGACAATATCTGCGAGTATAATCGATTTTCAGACTTCTATCAATTTTTCTGGGACTTGAAGTATCTCCAGACATAAAAATCAATGTGTTTCATTTCTTTTATGTCAACTTTTATTGGCACTCCTGACAATCCTCTTGAATACTTTCTTCTAAATAATTATGTAACTTGAAACTTTCATAATCTTCGCATTCTTCATGGCTTAATCACGCAAACGATAATGCAAACTTTTCAGTTTATATCGATAAAGTTCATAAGCTGCCATATCTGATACTTTTCTTGAAAGTCTTTAAACAGATAATGTGATATCATGGGATTTAATGATTTTGTATGATCTAGTATCAAGTCAAGGTTGGGTCAAATCATAATTGTTCCTGCTGCTGTAAAGCAGCAAAGTCACTGTAGGCATGAGCCTTTTTGGCTAAGACGAAATTTGGTGGTTTGGAAGGCGAACGCTGCTGCACACGGTCTAAGATACGATGAGATGGTCAGGAGGGAAGTGCAGAGGTCCGGCAGGTCGGCTCTGTCGTCGGTTTGGTCCCCAGTTTTCTGTCGGATTCACCATCGCCGCTGATGCAGGAGCAACCACGCCAAGCGCTCCCACTCATACTACAAGTGCACCGTAATTCAGCATCGCTGGCGCTTCGGCCTCCGGTATGTCGATGGCTTCGGGAGTCTTGTTGGTACCTGAAACAGAAAACATAGTTGTGACGGGCTGGAGGAAATGTGGAGGGTTACAAATATGTGGCGGTTTTATGAATGGGTGTCCTGAGCGTCAGGTGTGATTGGGTTATCTGGTGACCAAGGGCATGTTCTTTAGGATGTCCTGGAGGTCGTCTGGGAGCTCCAAGGTCGATCGAGGGAGAATGGCTGGAGGGTGTTTAAGCTTCCTCTTCGGTTTCCTGGAAAAGGGACCGGGGGAGTTCTCAGGCTGTTGAGAGCGGTGGTTCGGTTCTGCTCGATGGCCCTCTTCACAAAGCCGCCCAGCAGGAAGTTAAGTCTGACATCTATCGCAGGTATTCCGGCTAACTGGAAAATCTCCTTGGTGGAATGGAAGCGATCCATTCGAAGCAAACTCCGACACACGGCCCTCTTCTTCCTTTTAGCAGCTCCGGAGCAGATAAATCAGTAATCCAAGACGAATGTTGTCTAGGTGTGGATGACAGTACCCTGGTGGCATCCGTGGATGCCGCCGCTCAAAACAGACAGGAGGTATCAAGTCCTCGGGTTCGAATTTACTGTATTTTGTATGTTTACCACGTTTATCTCGATTTGGTAACTTCCGTTAACACCTGACCATTTGTAACCCAAAAAAAGGATACTTGAAAATATTTTATTTTCTTGCATAACTGCAGAAAGAGGTTTACCTTTCCCTTGAGAACGTCTACATGTATTAAAAATAAAGTTTCTTTCTTCTAATCAAGAGAGACTACAAAACTGCTTCTTGATTTAAGAACGTCTAGACTCAGAAATCTTCAAGCTAAAGTTTTCTTGTATTTAGAACGGTTTGCGATTGTTCTTTATTTGTTCTAATTTCTACGTTTTTATGTTTCCAAATTCTCATTGTTCTTGTTCATCGTTGCTGTTGTTTGAAGAGCTTCTATAGAGCTATCATGGTTTGCTGGAGGTGTGATTTCAGGTGGTTCATTTGCTGAAAATCATCATCATTGTTTGTAAATGCGTTTTCTGGTCAATCATTGTTTTCTCAAAGAATGATTTGGTTAAATTGTAAGGAAAGTGCTACAAGCCCATTATATTTTATCAAATTCTTAACCAGACAATAAATTTCTTTCTCTTGATGGAAGATTGTATAATTGGAAAATTTATTCTGTTGCAAATCATTCTCTATGAGCATCTCGTCTTGCTATGGTTAATTTTAAGTTTCAAATTCATGTACGATTGCCGTCGACAAACCGAGTACATTTCTTTTTGGTGGGCTTGCTGTATTTTTTACGCCGAAAGAGCAACTGTTTGAGCATCTAACTTAATTATGTTATCTTCGTATTCTGTTGCAATTACTGTTGGTAGTTCTAACATACCTGCAAAATTCATGCCTTGCAAATTGAAAAAAAATGTAGAAACTTACCTTGCTGTGAAATTTCTAATAATGTTTCATGTAAATTCCTAAATTGTCTAGGTCTGGTTTAACACTATTATCTGTATCTGATTTTGATGTATCATCATCAAACCAAATCTTCGTCGTCGCTACTCTCTGAACTTCATCATTGCCATCATTAACTCTGTACGCTTCAATATTTTATTAAAAGCTTATAACAATTTTAAAATTCACTAACCTCAAAACTAATGAAAAGTAAACTTTCCTTAGAAAGAATACAATATTTGCAATGCAAATATTGCTTTCTGGCTTAGCATACTTTAAATATGGCGTTGTTATATGATATTTAGGTTTAATCTTGCACATACGGCTATTAGATGACTATAATATTCCCGAAATTTATGTTATATACCTACTGCATTTTTGCTTAGAAAATAACATATGATTTTGCACATACGGCACTCTTCCTTAGTGGAGCAGTACTATTCTGAAATTTTGTATGTAACTGCTGGAAACAAAAAAAAAACTGGAATACCCTGACATAAACGCCATATACACAAAATTGTTTTAGAATTCTACTTTTTAGTTTTGCTGTAACTGTAATAATTGTTTCAAGTTTTTGAAAAAAATATTTCTGAAATACATTTTGTGTCTGATCTTTAGCCTTCAGAGACCTGAAAAGAGCAAGGTTATTTTTTTATTCTTTATTTTTCTCTCTACCTCTGTATATCAAGCAACAATGTTTTATTAGTCATTATATATTACTGTGAAAGACATTAGACATTTCTAAATAAAACTGTATTAAACTGTCTGGGTATGGGCAAGCATCTAAAACTTCTAAGTATCATCAAATATTTTATGGTATGATATGTATAATATTCATGGGATCAGTCATATAAATGGACTTTAATGTAATTTAAAGAAACATCAAGTTAGGAAGTAGAGGTTGACCTATTGCAGGAATTAGATATAGTACTTTAGATTAGGTTGTAATGATTTAAAGGTAATGTAAGACTGCAAGACTCCTTTCTCTAGGGAAGTGATTCTCAATTTTGTGTATTGCAGAACATTAAGTGAGAATTACGTAAGACGATCTGAACCTTTTAAGTGGCGGTTCTGACAACAAAATTACAGAATTTTAAATCTGATATCAATAAAGACTTTAATCAAATAAAGAAATACTATTACAAATCTAAATTTATTAACCTTGGGCACTCATATATTATATTAGCTCCCTACAAAATGTGTTGATATAAATGGCTTTATTACACAACACAACCAAATTAAATAATAAATGAATTTATTAATCTATCAGTACCTTATAGTTAGGATTAACAGCTGACTCCCATTCAATTAGACGGAAGACGCTACCAAAGCTTGGATTTAGTACCATAGGATTTCTTCTTAATTTATCAAAACTTCCGTGGCTGGCGGAGTGGTCAATGACCTCTTACGTGCTTTAGCGGCAATGTATATGAAGGAAAATACTCTATTTATACACGAAACTCTGTTTAAGCATGAACGCATCGATGTACACAATAAAATTTAATGTTGTGGAATTAACAAGTATTCATTGTTACCAAATGTGTCTTTAAAACGAAATAATTACTAAACGATGTTTATTTTATTGACAGAAAATTTGGTGCTCTAAATATCGTTACAATTCGATTGCTCTTCAAAACTGAAACCAAAGGGATTGCAATGTTTACGGTCCGAGCACTTCACTCGAAAAAATACGGTTAATGTTTTATCAACCCAACGAAACGATAATTAGAAGGAATTCCATTTCCTTAGCACTCACAAAAACTCTCTTTTAAATCCGCTACAAACAAGCATGGATTTTCAAAAGGAAAATATGTTCGTTACGGCACAAAGATGAGTTTGCTGTGCGAACTGCTTAGAACAACACATCTTCTACAGACACACAAAGTTGATCTTTTACTTTGTCTTGGTTTGAGTCTCTCTAACAACTGAGCATTTTCACGCGCGCAAAGCGTGCTAAAATTGCCAGACACAGTGTTGAATAGAAAAGTACAAGTCAGGCTTAAACAGGAGTTATAAAAGATCCCTATGCACCCCTTGTGGAACGGAGAGTTTAAGCATGAATTAATTGATATTAAATCAAGCTTGGTCTGGTACAGCAGCGACGGAATTCTAAGAAGCGCACTGGAGAGACAAAATTAAAGAAATGTTTACAACAGAAGTGTTTCAATTGCTAATAATATTTTTAAAAAATGCTTGCGATAGAAATATTTAATAAATGAAACTAAATCTATTTACAGTTTAATGGAAATATAAGATTTTTAAAATGATATTACAAACTGCCAACCAAACGAATGAAATTCTGTTTGTAGATACTTCGTTTCAGTGCCGTGTATACGAATGAATCACATATCTATCAGTGAATCCTTTACGGGCTTTTTAGATCAACAAGACTCGATACCACGCTTTTAATACTAGGTATTTATAGACAATTTGAAAGAATTTGGAACTTCCAACTCAAAAAATAGAACGAATTGTTAATTTCAAATAAGATTGTAAATATTTAAAAACAAATAAGGTTCGTCTACTATTTTCTTTTCCCAGTTTGTCCAATTTTTCTTAGTCTAGCCCTGTTTCATTCTTTTGCTGTGTGTTTGCTCTTCATATACTTCTGTTTTCGTCCATTCCTTGTAGGTACCCCCACCAATGGTGTTGAGTTCATTCATTCTCTTTGTTTTTCATTCTGTACCTTATTGTTGTACCTTTTATTTTGCATCAGTATCTCATTTCATGTAGTATATTACTCTCTTTGACAGTACTCACGATTTACATCCGTATGTATGTATTGAATATAATCAATTTTGTTTTTTCATTGTCTCCTTTTTTGCTTATTTCTTTCATTTATGTCTATTTCTTAAATATTATTGTCTTTTTCCTATTGGTATTATGTCTTTTCGATCTTTCAGTTTTTCTCTGTCAGATTATAATATTTCTACTCTTTTTACTTTCCTTTCACCCTGTCATGTCCAAACGGATTTACATGTTTTCGATTTCTTTCTCCTTTCCATCTTACCTGACGTCTTGTTAATTTTTATTGGTTTTTTCTGCCTCTTTTCCATATTTATACATAAAAGGTCTTCGTCTTCCAAATACCCCCTCTACTTTTCCATCATCTATTGATTTTCAATTAACATGTCGCTCCAGTATTAAAGTCTGCAACTACAATAGTCTGCCCTTTTGTGGGTTTTGTCACCGTATTTAATTCTTTATTTTTGTTATCTCGATTTCATGAGGTCATTGTCATTTCTTTTCTTTCTTTATTCCTTAACTCAACTGCAAATGCCCTTTCTGATCGTCCTTCCTATTTTTGGATATCACAACCTACTTCAGCTGCTGGTTTGTTTTCTTGCTTCATCACATTGTGTATCAATTAATTTAAATCTCCATTTTGTCATTACATCCGTTTTTCCTATTTTGTCGATTCCTTTGCCCGTATCTTACTTTAGCAGCGTTCTTGAAGCCTTGTTCTGATTTCTTTAGCAAATGGATTTTATTTTCATCTACTCGTTTGCTTTTAAACATCATCGGACATTTTATTTGCTATCTGTACGCGAACAAATTTGAATTGACGTGCTGGAGTGTAACACATTGTATGATTTCGTGGTAATAATTATTATCGATTAAACTTGCCCTTATTGAGTTACCCTTACGTATCGCAGTTTTATTTAGTGTTTATAATTAATCAATAACATTTTGTTATTTTTTTTTCGAGTTGAACGTTTACTGTTTTCTTTACTTTCCTTTTACACTGTTATTATTTCCTTTCTTTAATGTTTGTCATGACGTCCGTATACTGCTATTGTTATCGTTACCAACATTCGAGAAATGAAAAACATAAAGGCATGTTATGTTACTTTCATCATTGAATCTTCTTCTTCAACTAGACTTGATTTTCTTTATTTCTTTTTGATACAGCAGACAACGTAAGAGATTACAGTTATATTACATTAAGAGCGCTCACGCAAGACCTCAATACGTTACTAACGTTACTTTAACTAGTATATGACAAAGATAGCTTTAACATAACTTCTATAACAATTTTCTAGTTCAATATTTTGACAACGTACTATCTATCAGTTGGAATTCGTTGTTTTTGCGGAAAAGTATTTAATATTTGAGGTATTCATTAAGAATCAAACAACTCTGTTCACTATTTGGAAATATTTACATCTAATACTGATGCTATTGGATTATCAATATTTGATTTTTTGCATACATTTGCCATTTCAGTGAAATTTAATTTGATATAGAAACATAATTTAATTAAACCAGATTTCTTAATACAAGTATTTTTTAGGAAAATAAGATTATAAAATATCCTGCTATACCATACATTGTTATAAATTACCTGTTGGAGCAATCGAGTTTGATTTCTAAGAGCAATTTCAATAACAAAGGCATAAAAAAGGTTTTATAATTATATACAGAAATACAAACTTACTGTACAACAAAAAATTGAAAGTTAGCAAAGTTAGCTTTCCCTCTTGTAATTTTCTGATTTCTCTATGGCGAAATAATAGGTAAACAATAATATCGAAACATTCGGTTGTATTCAATTTAACTAAGGTTGTTATTTCTTCTCTGTCCTTACCATTCATTATTCAAACTGAAGTTATTTTCTCCGAACATTAAAATAAAAAACTGTTTTAAATTACCAGTTTTTACTGTAGCTGAATATGTGAATAGCAATACAGTAATTTTATTTCTTACGTGTTATTTCCATTTTCGGAGAACAAAGGTAAATGTAATAGAAATAGAGTTGTTAACATCGCTGACATATTTACTCACGTGCAGGTTTACATAGGTTTATGCTTACTATTATTAAACAAATAATTAAAATTACAAAATGGTAATTTTAACACAAATACCATTAAAGCAATTAAACGAAAATGAAATTAGTAATATGAAATATTAACCATTTCAGCCCGGCTTTGTTTTATTAAATTACCTGTTTTTATGAAAGTATGTCAGTTAACGTTGATGTATCCTTTTTCTAAAATGATAATTTCGCAAACTTTTATATAAAATTGATTAAATTTACTTGATTTAATGGATTCTAAAAAAAGAACTGCTAAACATTTTTCGACATGAGGAATTTAACGTGATATCTTAGTAATTTTTTCAGCAAATGGCCCTCATATTTAATGTTTCATTATTATCTATCTCTTAACTGCACCACAAATTTTTAGTCTTTATTAAAGTTCCCCTTCTTCACCACCCGAAGGAAAACAAAAATGAGTTTTTCCTTTCCCTTTGCTGACACACATCTCATACCAGTAAAGGATAAACCATAAAACAGTGACATTAACTTTTAATGATGGACTGGAAATACCATTTGTATTCACTTGGGCCTACGGGTATCAGTAATAAAGACATTGACGAAATATTATTGTAGTAAATGACAAAAATTGTATCGTAAATTTTGTAAGGGTTTTATTGGTTACTCATTATGATGGAGGAGCCCATCAAGGATATTAAGAAGATTTTAGTTTAGATTGTTATTGTCAATATAAAACGAAAGCAAAGGGTGTGGGTTTTTATTCAGGTAAATATCAAAGCTGTTAATCTCAGTTTTTCAATCTTAAGTGTACTTTTGTCATCCTGAGTGTCTAGTTAATTTTATATTCTTTGCTATTTTATTAATTTTTTTATTTATTAATAAAATCTCTTTTTCTAAAGGCAACGGTATGTGTGGTGTGTTTTTATTGTATTGCACGGGACGGAATAAATGGACGGAATAAACGGACGGAATTGTGAAATATTTCGACTACTACCAATAATAAGAAAAACAATTACAGCTATGCTGCTTTTTCGAGACAAATTAGCTAGCTAACTAACAAAATACTTCAGCAGTAGATTACCACACTTAACAAGTAAATATTTCCAAAAAAAATGTGTTTTGTAAGCTTCTACACTCAAATGTGTCATCTTTAGAAGACAAAACTCATCTAGTAATAGGGAAACAGATCACTAAGGAGAAAACAAATCACATCACTATTTACTTCTCAAACATTCATACGTCGACATGATGAACTTTTCGAGTCCTACAAAATATACGGATTAGGTAATAGTATTTGAGAAAAATTAATTGGGTAACCCGAAAGGGCCAAAAGAAGGATTTTAAGTCTCTATCAAGATATACTGTGCAAGAATATGCAAACATCGACCAAAAGCAAGTGCGACTCAAAAGTCAAGCAGGACTCTGATATAATCAATGAAATAGACATCATCAGACCTTACAAACCCGCTAAAATCTTAGACAAAAAGAATTAGCTAAAAAGACAAGCATTCTGCACAAAATGTGAAAAGAAGAACATAAGGTCTAGATATTGCTCATAAAGGATTCAAATACTGCTATCTGCAAAGCGACCGATAGCTGGCGGTTCATAAATCATAATCATAAAATATTCAAAATATTCATTATATTATAGGTATTCACAATCTTCGTTGAAACTTTCTTTTATGTGTGTTAATAGTGCCGGTTCATTTTTTCCAACTTTATTTCTTTAATTTTGAGCCAATTAACATTATCACCTGAGAATACCAACCCATAGTTTTAACTTATTTATTATATACATTTTTAAACTTACCATTTTTATTTTATTTATTTATTTATTTTACCAAACTGCTGATAGTTTAATGCCTTTTCAATATCGCCGAATTTTGAATCGTTTGGGAGAAAGGAATTTCCTAAGGAAATGCAGACTAATTGTTTTTTTGAGTTGCGTGGGTTTGTAAAAGTAATTCGTAACATGAGTATCTAAAGATCTTAGATTTTAGCTTCAACAGGAATCTCATCATATTCGTACCTCTTCCATGTTTCTATCTATGTTTAAAGAAATAAATTTTCTTAAACATGATTACACCCCCTGTGCACCCCTACCATCTTCACTTTCAATCCAGTCTATACAATTGCCTTTGTTTTCTTTCGAAACGTGAATTCCGCAAATGTATACCCATAACTGTCTTTTATAAAAAATAATATTAGTGGAAATTATAGGTAAAGAAAGCGATTTTTCTAGATCGAAGGTTAATGTCTGAATATTGTCTACTTTTTGAGATTCTTTCATATCGTTCTTCAGTTTCGATCAAGTAATACTGGTATCTCTTTGATGGTGCTCAAGTTTTTGCTGTAATTCATTATCCTTTTCTTTTGACTTTTTCGGTTTTAGTTTGGCATTCGCTTTGTCGCACAGGTTACAGTTATCCATTTTAAGAGATTTAAAATGTAAATTAGAATTTTTATAGAAATTTCTTTTTACTTAGATAACTACACTTTTATATATAAATTTTCAAATCTATATAATTCATACATTTTTTTTAAATTGAAATCTGAAGATAAATGCCATCTTTTCTCCTGTAATGAGATGTATATTCATATATTATATTTAAGTAATCTATCAATTTGTTTTAAGACAGAATTAGAGGTTGCTTTATCCATCTATCTGTGACTATTGTTTTCCTCTTGGATTAATAAAGGAGTTGGAGCGCATTTTAACAAGTGCAGTATTTATGCGCTATGTGCTTAATCTAAATAAATTGTTTGCTTGCCTCTTGAACTTACGTACATAATCTTTATTAGAATTCTCCAATTGTTTTCTGATGTTACGATCTTGGGAGTCATATTTACGTTTCTTATTTTTGCTAGGACTATCTTTCGTTATCTGCTAAGTATTCTCAAGCACTCCCAGATCTGTTTCATGTGCTTTGCTGCTTTTCTCATATTCATGTAGGTTATTATCAGCTTATTAATTAAATTCGTGTAAGATTTCTACTTTTTCAGTACCAAATTCATGTTTTCACTAATGTTTATTACGTTTGTTAGTAAAAATTATCTTGGTTTTCTTTTCACTTGAATTCTAATTCTGACATACACACATTGCTTGAGCCTTCTTTAATGACATTTTTGTTTGAATCAAGTAAAGCCCCTTCCGAGTGATATTTTACAGCTTCCTCTACATTTTGTGTTTTACCAAATTCGTTTATGCTTGCATCTTCCGCTGCACTTGCAGATATCGTGGATTGATTAAGTACCTGACCATCTTTTAAGATTTCCAAATTTTCAATGTCATACGGATTTTGCTCTGATGTTGTGTCACTATTAATAGTATTACTATTACTATTATTCCTATTATTGTTTTTCTTCTTCGGGTTCCATCTAATATGGAGGTTGGCAATCATCATAGCGATCCTGATCTTGTCGGCTGCTATTCTAAATAGTTGTCTAGAACTCGGTCAATTTCTTTTTTTTACACTCCTTCGTCCAATTGTTTTACCTTCTGTTATTATCATAATTTTAGTAATGAGTATCTTTTTCCTCTCATTACATGTCCAAAATATTCCAACTTCCCTTTTTTCTGGGTTTGTGTTATTTCTTTTTCTTTGTTTAGTCTGTTCAACACTTCCACATTAGACACATGGTCCACCCAAAATATTAGGAGAATCCTCCGATAGCACTAAAGTTTGAAAGACTAGTTTTTTTATATCTGCTTGTTTCAGTGTCCAAGCTTCTGCTCCGTAGCGTAAGGTAGGAAAGACATGACATCTTAGAAATCGAATTCTTAATTCTACATTTATGTCCCTACTGCTTAGTATTGTTTTTACTTTGATGAATGCTGCTTGAGCAATTTCAATGAGAGTTCTAATTTCTTTTGTTTGTTGGGCATCTTCAGTCAGCCAAGTACCCAGATATCTGAAGGCTTTTACTTTCTCGATTTGACTGTTAGCCACCATCAATTTTGCATTAGGGTCATTTATTTTATTTTGTGTTATTTTCATAAATTTTATTTTTCTTAGATTTATTTTTAATATGCAGTTACTACAGGTGTTGCTTAGTCGTTCTACCATTTGTTGAAGGTCTGGTAGATTATCAGCTGCAATGACAGTGTAATCTACGTATCGTAGGTTATTGACAGTCGCACCGTTTATTGTAATCCCTTTTGTGCATTTCAAGATTGATTCTTGAAATATAGTTTCACTATATAATACTTATATTGAACAAAATGGGGGACAAACGCATCCCTGACGTACCCCACGGTAAATTTCTACTTTTTCGGATAGCTCTGCCTCGACTTTAATTTTAATTTTTTGGTTCCAATATAGGTTTGATATAGTTCTAATATCTTGACTGTCTATGGTCTTGGCTTTTAGAATGTCAATTAGTTTTTCGTGACGGACTTTGTTAAAAGCTTTTTCAAAATCATTGAAACAAGCATAGATGTCCTGATTCACGTCTAAGCACCTCTGCAAAAGTACATTAATCCCAAATAATGCTTCTCTTGTACCTGTTGCATTCCTAAAACATACTCTTCTATCTCCTTACACTGATTCTGAAGCCAATTGTTTGCTATTTTTATCTTATCTTTGATCTCTTTATTTATTTCTTTATTTTAGTATTTCTTCCGTCATCCATACGCTTCTACATTTCTTCATTGTGTTTAAGTGTTTTTTGCCGGCGGACAGCAGATCCTCTCGTATATAATTCCATTCTTCATTTACATTTTTTAAATTTTGATTCTTTACTTCAATGTTTCGTAGATTATTGTTTATGTGTTCTTTTGTTCTTTAATGTACATCCATTTCACTTAGTTAACTTATGTCTAGTATTTCTTTCTTCTTCTTTGATTTTACTTTTTTTTAATGTCAGTCTTATCCTAGCCATAAGAGGGTTGTGGTCAGGTAAAATATCAGCTCCGGGATAAACCTTAACCAATTTAACCAAGTTTTTAAATCTGTTATTATTTATTAATCAGTTTGTAGTCAATTTGATTTCATATGACTGTCGTTTATGCTGTCTGCGGGAGATTTTTATGTATATAGTCTGCCGTTAGGTAATTTGAAGTATGTATTTGTTATACTGTAGTCTTTGATTTGATAGAATTGGACTAGTTAGTCTCCTGGCTTATTGTGTTCTCCTAGACCGTGTTTTCCATCACATAGAACAGATCTGTTTGTATTTTTGTTAACAATAATTGCTACACCATAACTACATTTTGACTTATTGATTCCTGAAAAATACATCGTCATCCCATTTCTTGCTGGACATTTTGTCGATTCTGGCCATTTAACATTGCTCATTCATAGTATGTTCAGCTTCATGCGTTCCATTTCTAATATAGCGTTATCAAGTTTTGCTGCTGAAAACAGACTTCTTACATTCCATGTAGCAACTGTAAAACTTGTTGTCATGGTATTGTTTAAAACCGTCCTCCTCGGAGATCCAATTGGAGGACTCCAAACATCACCATAATGATATATGACTAAGGATATCTTATCGATTTTTAATATAGCGATTTTCCCTTGCCTTCTGTATCCGTCCTTCGTCTTCGGGATCGATTTCTCAATTCCAGGTCAAAAGAGTGCTCTTTCTCCTACCGGTTCATCTACCCAAAGCTGTTGGCAATGTAGGAGGTGGACTACTTATACCGGCAGTCGCTCAGTCGCCATTGCCTTGTTAGATCTACAGGATGTACCACGTGAAGGTGAGGTTAGCAGTTGTGAGAGAGAGGTTATATGTTCGTATCATCTCACCTTACACCTCCTGTTTAATAATAATTCGTTATTTGCTTCTACCTACTAAGACAAATTTATGTTGTTTATAAGAATCTGAAAACAACAATTTAAAATCGGTTTTAGCCATTATATTTACACACAAAACTGTCTTGGCGGGAACCGACCAGTGATAAACCTGAATACATAATCTATATCTTAATAACATAACTGATTTCTAACTAAACTATAAATATAAGGAAAACTTGATGTCTTTTTAACAAAGCAAAACATTTATGCAAACTTTTTGATCTTGCAATGGCATGGCAATTTTCAAAAAAGGAAGAAAATACCCCCAACTTAGCAAAATTAAACAGAAACATCGTGAACTTTGGCACTTCTAGACAACATTCTAATAGTAAAACTTAACAGTAACTTATTAAGTTAAGATTTCTAATACTGCATACTTTCACTTCTAACCTCACCAGAATCTTCATTATAAATGCAACATAAGAAAATAACCGTTAAAACTATCGACACCAACAAAGTTCCAAGTAGCTTAGCTCTTTGTTGCAAAACTTATACAATCTATAAAAATAGGTCATAATTGTTTCAGCAACCAGGATCCAAGCTACTGGTTCCTTGTTTCGTTAACAGCCACAAAATAACATGTGCGCAGAAGGAAATCAAGCTTCTTGGATCTTTGTAGATTTTTATGAAATGTTGTTTGTATAAAATTTGTACTATCCAAGCTACTTGGATCTGTATTGCACTTAGCTTATATCCTGTACTACAATATTTTTATTGTAATTTAAAAGACACAATTCAAAACTGTACTGAATTTTTTATTGTTAAAAAAAGTTAAAGTATACATTATTAAAGTGAAAGGTTTTGTGGTTTGGTTCCTGGTTCCTGCATAAAACTATTCAGTTAAAGTCTCGCAAAATACAACGTACGGTTGCTACAATACATGTTTAACATACGCATACATTATGGTTGTTTGCCTATAGAATGCACCTGTGAGTAACAGCCATGAAACCGTCAATCGCGTAGATACAATGTGAATAAGGTCGAATCGTTTTCTTCTTGACTACTGCAACTGATTCCAGATTTATTTATTTCTGGATAAAAAACTGTTTTTACTGCTGATTATGCGGCGTTAAGTTTTATTTCGCATTTTAAATATTTATTTGTTTAACTACAAGCAAAAAAAGTAATTTTGCATTATTAGTAGTCCTGAAATGATTAAAACAAAATATTTAAAGTAAAAAAATAGGAAATTTAATAATTTTAACATCGCTTTAATGCATAAAATGCGAATATCCACGAACCGTCCATGCTTTAAGATGTAAGCACGTATAAGGTCTGATCTATGTCCGAGAATGAACGTTGAATTTGTCCAAGACGAAAAAGCGCATTACGTTGAACAGGCCTGGATAAAACTGCACTAGCCTCAACTAAAAGTATCAAAAAATGGTTTATTAGGAAGGAAGTAAAATTGTTGGGAAAACAAAATCAAATTGTGTTAGAGTTAGTTTTATGAATATGAAACGCAATATGTTGAAAGTCAAGAGGAAGAAACCTATAAACGCAATATTTATTTTTATTTTGTTAACTAAAGAAGAATTTCGGCATTTTTTAAACTAGTTACCTTTATCTAAACAAGTTTTTCTCATTTAAACTGTCAGGAGGTTATGCCCTTTTAAGTTATAAACGCAATGTTAAAATCTGATTTATTAAAATCTTGTAGAGACATAAAATTATGTTCAGAATATTATACAACAAATAATCTGTATCATAATGTTATTAAAACGTTTGTATGTTTGGTTTAGAGCTAACAAAAACTTATTATTTCTTCCCCAGCTTTGTTTAGTTTTGCAGGAAAAACCCGTTGTGTGCTTTCCGAGCAAACCCTTTAAACAAGGATTAATTAACGATAATTACAACTCCTGTATTGAAGGCAAATCAACAATGAAACGTTTGTCCAAGTATTACCGGTTAGAAGCGTTTCCCGGTAGCGATCTTCCAAATTTAAAACTTTAATTGGTGTTCATTAATATATTCTTCTTCTAAATTCTGTGCCCCGTAAGAAAATGCTGTTTTCCGTTAAGTAATTAAACTTTGTAAATGAGCGTTTAGTTCTAATCCGCTACACAACCGTCACCAAAGGCAATATTTTACAAGGGCACATATCTTTCTATGAAGCCTATCTATAATTAGAATTTTCAAAATTAATTTATGGCTTGCGGAATGGAAAAGAAAAATATTTGACACGTACAAGTGTTTTGTTTTAACTCGAATCCTTACAGACTAGGCTATTTGAAATTCGAATTCGTTGTTTAGGGTTGACAAGAAAAAATGATATGGGATTTTTCGTATATTTGGTCGTTTTACCTTGGTGAAAATCGATATAACACACGAAAATGCTGCTTTCATTGCAATATAGATGTTCATCGACAAATATTGACATACAACAGCGTTGCTTTTAAACAATATTATTACTATAATTAAAATCGTTCACGTAACTAATCCCGTAGGAGGGTCGATCAAAATAAAATAGGGTAAACATGTATTGGCAACGAACCTTCTCCCAAGAGTTTAGAAAATTAAAACCATAGCAGTAACAATTAATAAATTAATTTCGACTTGGAGTTTTGCCGGTTTATCTTTTCTGATTAATTAATTTTGGGCGAAACGATCAAATTTTATGTAATTCGAGATTATCTCTCCCGGAGTTTATAACTCCAGTACAAACATTAGCGGAAAAATGGGAACTTCAAATAAATCTGCTCGAAGCAAGTGTGTGTTGTGTATATGAAATATAAGTGACAGGTAAAGTGGAGGTAGCGTGCACAGATATCAATACGCGTCACGTCACGTGGTTGTACTCAAAGCTCTCAGATATCAGACGCCGTATAAATACTATTATCCTGCTAATGGGGGCCGCTGTCTTCACATAAAACGTAATTGTGCTCTTGCTATCAAAGAAACGTGCTACTGCTATCAAAAGAGCACGCAAAGTTCAACATTTTGCCAAGCTACTCACATTTATTCTCTGATTTATGAAATTTTGACGTAATGCGGTAACCGTTTAGCATTTTTTTTTCTTTTTGTTGTATAAATGTATGTGATGAAAGTTGTTTTGTTTTGTTGACCTGATAAAGAGTTGACCTATTTTATAATAAAAATATGTAGTTTTAGGTGAGCATTTTCTTAAAGGTGCATGTTGTTTGTGTTTCCGTTTGGTGCCATCATCTTTTGATTTATCTAAGAGTATTTTTTAATTTCTGTATAATTTGGGATTAAAACAACGTAACTCTAATTGGCCGACTTTATTAAAGTCGACAACTCCCAAAATGATTGTGTTGAAACGAAATTACACCCTCTAGCATTACACATATATCACAAACAGATCCATACCAATTATTTATTTATTTTAAACCTTCACTGTGTGAGAGTTGATTTATTAGTTACTGTTAATTAATTAAATAACTTAATTAGATGTTGTCCTTTTATTTTAATTTATAGTATTCTGCATTATTTAAAATGCCTTCTTTTTTCAATTCATTAACTTTGTTATTTACCTGCATACTACATGTTCTGTTAAATATAAAGTTTGCATCCCATTTACTTTTTGATTTGCATAATATTAGATACTTTTCCACTCGATCATCCCACATAACCAATTTAAATTCAGAGTTAGACATAATCACATATTTCCGACAAAATAAAATAGGTGAAGCGGAACTAAGAGCACTCGAAGTGTATAACCGTGATGGTTTCATCTTTGAATAGATTGATACAGTACATTTGCAAATTAGATTTACTAAAATTAAGCAAGGCTGTAGTCAAATATTAAACTTGAGATGTATGAATGAATATTTTACATATTTTATTGCTTTCGTTATTTTTTTTCCTGTTATGTGACTAATTATTATGATGAAAATACAGTGAGCAAAAGCAAAATTGACCTAAAAACTAAATGAAGAGGTAGAAGCGAAACGGAAAATTAATATGTGTGACTGCAGTTTTGACTAGAATAGGTGACGTACTCTTGCTGAAACATCTAAATTTTGTTTTTCTAAAAGAAAATATGACTAAAAACTTTCATTTAGGATAATTTGATTTAAGTTAGATTTTGTTTCTTATTTATTCAAAAATGACAGTGAAAAATAGTCATAGGATATCGTTGAAAACAGGTTTTATCCAAAACAAGATTTGCCAATAACCGAATGTATATATGGTCTTTATTTCTACAAAAGTATCAATTTAAGATTCAGCAGAAGCAAGGAAAAGATAACTTTGCAGTGCACATGCTAAATTGGCTAACGCTAAAAGATAAAGCACTTTAGAAACAATCTAATGAATATTACGAGTACATGACCAGTTTCAATTCATTGATTTGCCCTGAGGGCATCTGTTCCACTATTTGGAACAAGAGACTGAAGCGTTTGACCGTTTTAAGCAGAAACTAGTAACACAAGATAGTTAAGCTAGCGGTTTATCTTTGAAAGAATATTGGGGACAAAAACTGATGCTGAAGAAATTTGGCTGATATTTTTAGAGGAGATTATCACATAATAAAGTCTTCTAAGAAAATGTAAAACATGCTTGCGAACTAAATATAAAAATTATATCAACTGTATAAATCAATACTTGCAGATGATTGCCATTGACTGCATATCAAATTTAGTAAACAGTTCAAACTTCAATTATATTTTAATATTTAATAATTTGCAAGGAAGACCGACTTGTTGAGTTAAGTCGAGTTAGACGCGGTCTGTACTTAGAAAGGTGACACCGCGCTAACGCATTTAGACTCGCCGCTCGCGCCCATTTAAAAGGGAGGGTGGAAGATCAGTTTTGCTAAACCTTTCACCTACTCCGATATATCCACTTCAGTAATTATTTTAAAAATTTACCACATCTATACGTTGAACACCTCTAAGGAAAACTAAGTTTGCCCGTTAAATTTCGACTTTTTAAAATCTGGAGTGTAAATTATCCACTGATTCATTTATCAACTGGGTTCTCTGGGTAAAGAAAGCTTTTTCTTTCTTTATTCTTCTTCGTAATATTATAAATCACATAGGCAACAATAATCTCTTTCCTGAGTCTCCTATCTTCAGGCGTAGCCTTTATCTAATCTTTCGATCTCATTCTTAAGACTCCTCCTCCACGTCTTTCTGGGTGCACTGCGGCGCTTCGAACCTTGTGAATTCCAGTCGCGAGCCTGTCCGGATATTATATTTGCTTCTTGACGGAGAGCGTGGCCAATCCAGCCCCATTTCCTTCGATGAATTTGAATGCCGATCGGTTCTTGCTGATACTTTTGCTAGAGATCGTGGTTAGAGATGAAGTTTGGCCAATATACTTCTGACAAACTGCCGTTGTCCAGGACACGACACTTGAAGTTGATATACTTTGCCTTGACTAGGTTTAGCAGCTTGCTTGGTATCCCTTTCCTTTCCATCTCCAGCCATATGTTATCGTGTTTGAACGTGCCGAAGGCCTTTTGAAAGTCCACGAAAATCTGATGCAAGCTTTGCTAAAATTCGTTTACTTAACGATGATACGGAGAGCGTTGATATGCTCTATGCAAGAGCGGCCCACTCGAAAGCCCGCTTGATTCTGTCTCAGCGTAGAGTCGATCTTCTTGCCAAGGCGGCTGAGCAGTACCTTGGAGAGCACCTTTACGGGTACGCAAAATAGCAGGATACCCTAGTTGTCACACAGACTTGGTCACCTTTCTTGGGGATTTTAACGAGTATACTTTAAAGCCAGTCCTTCGGAAACAGCTCATTTCAAAAATCCTTGAGAAGAAAAGGTGTAGTGCTTACGCTGACAATGTGGAGTCCGACTCAAGGATCTCGGCTGTTATTTTGTCAATTCCTGGTGACTTATTTATTTTTATGCTATGAATCGCTGTTTCAATTTTGTCAATGGTTGGCGCATTCGAATTAATTTGTTGAATTCTCGTGACCTAAGAACGATGTTTAAAATCAGATGTTGTTGTGAAGGGGTCCTTAAAATGTTCAAACCATCGACGAATTTGCTCTTCTTGATTTGTCAACAGCTTGCCAGTCTTGTCCTTGATTGGAATTCCCATATGTACTTGTTTTTATTAGAGTTTAAGTATAACTTGAAAGAGATGGCGAGTGTCATTCATTCTTGCGGCTTTTTCTGCTTCAGTAGCGAGATCGTCTATCCATCGTTGCTTATCATACTTGCAGAGCTTCTTAACTATATATTACGAAGATTTTCTTTGAAAACGTCAAATTGTAATGGTGTTTTAAAAAACGCTTTTTAATGTTTGACACAAAACAATTGACATTTGAAAACTCCAATCTTGCAGTTTCAGTTACCCTGTCCATCACATGAGTTAAGCACGTACTGTGAATTAGATGTGGATAGAATATCTCCAGGTTATCTTCCTCCTTTATCATACAGGGATCGGCATCAGTGACCTTGTCCACAGGCAGTTTATCGTGTAAAAAAACCTGACTTGAGAATTATTGACAAATATAGATACGTTTTCTTGTTAGTTCTATTCAATTCTTTTACGCTGACTAAAAAACTATTATATGATTTTTCTTCTATTACTGGACCTACAATTAATGCAGCTATGTATAGTCTCTTTAAGTTGGTAGTTTCATCTACCGAAAACAAATAGGCCCCTTTCCAATTTTATTTTTAATGTTTTGTATTACAGTATGATAATTATGACCTGCATATTTTTTTTCTTAATGTAGAAAAACTAGGGATGTTGAGTGAATAGTCAGGATTATGATGATTATGTAAAAGGTTACGGAAAACCGAATTATCTAATTTGTCATGGTATGCAGCAACTTAAAGGAGATTACTTTTCTTGCAGGAATTAACGTTTAACACAGTACTAAACAGTTGAAAAAGAATTTTTACATTTCTTTTTTAAAATATATATATATAGCGGGGTCTGAACATATTACACTTAAAATTTTTTAAAGCAAGCAATCTAATAAGGTGGAAAAAACAAGAATACATTCATAATTTTTCCAGGATACATCCAATTTAAAAAATCTTAATGGTACACAAGGGCTTGAGTCAGAGAGTACTTTTCATGTAATTGGTAACGGTTTACTGTCCTGGTTGCTGCTTACAAAGCAGAGATATGGGCTGTATTCTTGCCTCCATGCGGCAAATTTAAAGGTACCCCTGTCTTTTGCATCAAACATTAGTGACAGGTGATTTCTTTTAGCTCAAATTACCAGCGTCTCCCCAATTCGTCTGTACTTCCAGTTTTGATGATGACTGCTAAAGTTCCCCACATAAATGGGTGGATGCTGTCGTGAGTCTACGATTCGACGTGGCCAAGTGGTGTTGCGTGGTTTATAGATACTTACGAGTTCAGTATTTTCTATTGTGACAACGGCGTGTATCTTGTCGTCCGTGGAAGCACAAATGAGGAAAGTGTTATCTATAGTATTTAGTACATAGGCGTCATTACCGTATGCATGGTGGTAAGTGGCAACCAGGTGTTAGTAACCAATGATTTTACCTCTGTTTTCTAATTGATAAATTCTTTGTCTACTTCTTTGAACTCTCGTTCTTTGTTCGTCTTCTTGGGTTTTTTCTTCTCCAGGTAGTCAGAAATTCTCAGCATTTTGTTTATTAAAACCTTGTCCTTTTGAAAACAAAGTACATACCAGTTGACCTTTTAATTGAAAGCAAACGTCTTCTCTTTATTTGCTTAGAAATCGTTGCAGTATCGATCTTGATACTTCAAAGTCTTTAGAAGCGTCTTTGAAGCCCATTTTGTTCTTATTAACTGCCTCCATAGCCTCCAACATCTTAGCATGATCCCAAATTTTTCTTACATTCTTCTGTTGAAAATTAGGTGGTATTGTTGCATACTGGGATATTAGTAAGTGCCCTTCGAGTTCTCCATGCTCTCAACATTCCACCTTAAGAAAGATATTACGTAACCTGTCTTTGAGATTAAGTAAATGGAAAATCATATGAACATGAAAAAAGTCGATCTTAAAGAGTTGCTTGCTAGATTATAAGCTAATTTAATGTCGATCCTGCTGAATCTCATTATAAACACTTACCCAATGGAAATTTGGAAAACACTTCTTCAATACCAATCGCCAACGCATTTAACAAAAAACTACACTATAACTGCAGAATTTTTGTGATTACTTATAATGTTCTCTTATTTCTCATATCACATTTTTGTGTAAACACAATTTCTTTTGCTTCTTTGGTCCGTGTCAAGTTATGGTGTCCTTTTTCTTAGACATAGTATACTTACTTAAGATTTCTCTAGAGATATCTTCATCTTCTCGCATAGGGTAAAGTCAGGAGAGTTGGACCACCTTTTGAAAAATTGAACACAAATTTTTTATTTTACATCTTACAATTTTCAAAAAATAATAAGAACGTAATTAATCTCTTGTACTACAAACTAAAACTAATATTTAAGATATATGATTACAGGGTGAGATGCAAAAACCAAAATATATTATTGTAACAATGATCCAACTATCCTCCACATTGGAGAAGAGTCAGACCACCTTCAGTAGGACAGACGAACCAACAAAATGTGACTTCTTTTTCTTTGTGATCGTAGTTCCGCAGGGGTGGCAGAGGAATTTGTAGTTGGTACATCCTTCATGCAGTCACCATTTGCACAACATACACTAAATCCAGTCGTCTTTCTTCTTTGTTTTTCGAAAATATTCGCCACATCCAACATCCTCATTCTCATAATCGCTAAGTCGTTCTTCTTCTTCAGAATCATCCAGAACCACTTTTTCAGGTTCTGACGAAAAGGGGGCCTTCTTCTGTTTTTTAGCCTCTTAGGTTTTGGTTGCTTGGTGATGCATTGATCTGAAGACAGAACACCAGCTATTTGTCGGCGAGCTAACTAAATCTAGAGCTTTTCTTGGGTTAATGTCAGGCACTAAACTAAATCTTTTTGGTATGTTATTCTGTGAAATCTGAACTCTAGATGGGCCTGGTTACGATGAATCTGCGCGTTGCTGAAGTGGTTGTTGTTCACTGTCTGGTTCAATGAGTTTGGTCAGATTTTGCACTAAGAACGCATGGTCGAAAATTGCACTTGGATTGAAGAGCATTATTCTGGTCGCTTTGAAGCCTGACACCGCATTTTAAGCAGCTGCAGATCTGCCCCATGCATCACCCAACAGCCTTCCAAAATGTAACCTATTCAACTTCCGATTTGCCTGATTTTTATGAAGTACTTAAATGCATCATAATAGTGCCTTTTGGAAGATTTAAAGAAGTTTTTACGTAAGGGTTGTATTAAGTGAGTCAAACAGAAAAGTATTATTATTTTATGTTCTTCTGTGAATTGCAAGGTCTCAATATTTGTAGTATGAGATGAATGTCCATCTAGTATTAACAACACCAATCCCGGCGGGTTTTTCGGATAAAATTGGGTCTTCAACCAGTCGAGAAATATTTCCGAATTGACATACGCCAACTTTGCAGACATTCTTATACGTGATCCAAGAGGTATTCCATTGCACCATTCATGTTTTGTATTTTTTTTTCTTTGAAGATTAAATCTGGAGGCAAATATCCACCTTCAACATTGTAGCATGCCAAGACGCTAATGGTATCTCCTTTCTCTCCCGGACTAATACTAAGAACACATGTGGATCTTTTTTGGGCAAGCACTTGACCAGCCCTTGTATTTAATTGAAGACATATTTCATCGCAATTGAAGATATTGCCAAATTTGTCAGATAAGTAATTTTTGGTTAAAATTATCTCAAGTTCTTTAAAATACTTTTGTAGAATCTCTCTCGACAATCCTAGAGCACGGGCGGCAGAAACGTTCTCAACTTTTCATACTGCAATATCAGGCCTTCTTCTCAAAAAAGAAGCCAACCACTTACTGCACGTTAAAACGTAGGTCCATATCTCCACCATATAACTGGTCCATCTATCCTTTTATGAGAAGATAGACGGACCACCATATCGCGTCCAAACAACGTGTTCGAATGGCAGCAGTTGATGTTAGGGACAAAGGCAAACATTCAATCAGCCGCATTACATATAAATTTTACATTTAAACTTACCACACTTTCAGTAAACTGCAGAACAAATCACCTTACGCAAATTCTTCACAAGACCTAAACCGATAATATGCAGTAATTTATTTAAAAAACTCACAAGCGGAAACTACGGTAACCCTGACATAAACACGAGCTAAAAAGCAGCTTCGTTTCATCACAAATTGTTACCATATCATGAAAGTTATTGCTAGTGGTCCGTCTCTCCCACTGATCCAACTCTCCTGAATTTACCCTACCCCTTTAGTATTAGGCTTCCTGGCTTTCACGACTTCACTTTTGCCCCTTATGGTTTAAAAAACTCATTTTTTCCAACGATCTACATTTTCTAATAATTTCTCCGGAGAGACTTTTGTCAGTTTATCTTATGTATGCTTAACAGCATGCTTCAAATTTGTCAAGACCTGTGTTTTAGGACTGCAGCAAACAGGTTCCTTCCGGCAACCCCGGGAATGCGATGATTTCCAATTATTTGTTTTACTTTTGAATTACCCACATTAGATTTTGTATTGCTCGATATTAATCTGTAATACCTAGATCCATTTAGTAAGCTGCTTGGTAATTTTTTCAAGTTAACCACTTAACTTTGATATTTCCGTATAAGCCTGATTTCTTCACATTTTCGTTCTCCTTGCAGTCTATCTGGACTTTCAAGTTAGAGAATTTTCTTCAATATAGCAGTTTGCTTCAAACACCCACCTAGGCTCTTCTCAGTTTTCTTGTAACTCGTGGATAAGTCGCTGATTGTTTTCCTTTCTAGACTGTCTTTTTTCTGTTTCTAGATTGAGTCTCTTCCTTTCTGCATAATTCTCAATTATTTTGAAATTTCAGTCCTCTTAGGCGTTGCAGTTCATTCTTTCGTATTTTCACTTTACTTCGATTTCTTGCCTGCCTTATACTAGCTGCCCTGTTAAGAAACATAAAACATTATTTGGGTAGTTGGCGTTTTTGAATTGACAATTTGAAGTTATATAGAATAATGAAATTTGTTTTTCGAGATATTTTAAGTGTCTAATAGTTACAAGACACAAGCAATAAGAGAAATACAGACTTGCAGTCTACAGTATCTGAATCTCAACTCTTGAGTTTCAAAAAGTTTTCTTGTTTCTACAGATTGTAAGCAAGTTGTTAATTTTTATATCCAAAAGTTGTTATTTGTATACGTCAATTTTTTTAATAAGTTACGTCGTGCTTGTTTGCCGGAGAGTAAATTCCCAATCGGATATTTTAGAGTTTCAGACTTAATGTATTCTTGTGTTGCTTTTAAGGAAATTAATTTTGCCAATAATAACAGACTTCTTTCAACTTTATAAATTCCCTCTAGCAACAAGTCTTCGCTTTTAAAATACTGTAAAAGTGATACTACAGGTTATTTAGTTTGCAATATACTTTTAATCGATTTAATTTGGCAGCAAGAGCAAAGCAGTATTTAAAAAAAAACATTAAAATCATAGTCGATGGCAATTTACAGAACTTGTAGCGGGGTGTCTGAATTTTATTCTACCCGATTTTTAGCAAATACTGCCCAAATTATTGATTTCACATTGTTGCTAGATTTAGTACGACGGCTGCATCTTAGTCCAGGAAAGATAAACATTTCTTTTGTTTTCAAACCAAAGGCTATCTAGCTAAATTTTCCATACGATTTTTCGATTAATGCAATTAAATAGAAAATGTTTTCGCCCTACAGCTAAAGTTACTAAACACTGATAAAACAACTCATTTACAAAATTAAAATGAAAACTGCGGAAATTATGTAATCCTACATTTCATGTAAAAACGGTATAATTGTATAAAAAGCCGTATTACAAAAACTGTTTTTATAGAGGGGTTTGAACGTTGTAAAATTTGTAATGTAAATACTGGGGTATATTATGTTTAGAAAATACGCGATGAAAAATGTTTTTTAAATGTCCCATATGTCACATCTATTTTTTTTCTCTACAATGTTGTTAGTCGAATTTAACCTGCAAATCATGATAATAGGTATTTTTAACTTGAACTATTATTTAAGTTCATTTATACTGGTTTTTACAGTTGATTTATTTGCTTGGATGTAATAAAATGATAAAATTTACAATTCGTGTTGTTTTGTGTTTAAGTAGAATTTTTTAACCTTATCACGGTTAAATAAGTTAATTAAGATGCATTTGGAAATGGTGTTCATTTTATTATACTGTAAGCAGTTTCAGAACTTTCAGTTTGTTAAATCGTTAGTGTTGGTTATAAAGTTGAAATTATTATTAGACTATTACCCTCTATATAGATCAGGTGCTTGTATTCTCAAACTTTAGAATAATATTCGCTGGCAAATACGTTACGTATTGTGAATGTATCTAGTTCTCGATTTTGTCAAAATAATTTGAGCTTTGAAGCTTTGATGTTTTTTTATTCATGAATTCATTAAGTTTCATTTCTTTTCTTATCGAGCTTCATCGATTATTATTCATCAATTTTAAAATTCACAATAAGATTCACTTGGTTTTCCTGATCATTATTTACCTTTAGTTAATCTACTACTCTAGAAAGCAAAGAACTGGTCTGCAATTATCTAACCTTCTACTTAGACACGTTTCAATGAGTACCGTGGTGGCTAGGTCATTAGATCCTGACCTGAGATGGAAAATTCAGTAGAGAGACAAAAGTTGAAGTCGTATTTTATAAATTAAGTTTTCAATAATCCCTTTATTTAAATAGTAGCATTCTAATGATAGCAGATGATAGAAGATGTTCTATCTCTTAATCTTTATATTTCATAACTGTTACGGTCAAGGACGATTTTAAGATCTGCTAAAATTGAAAATGTACTTTAACGCAAAATTAAGGTACATACATATTCTCATCATTTGTTGACTTGTGATACAGCGAGCTCACTGCGTAAAATGTTTTACAGTATTTCAAAATACACTTTACTTTTACGACTTCATTCATTCATCTTGTCAACAGAAATTGTCGCAATACTCTGCGTGGGTAGTGGGTACCTCTGAGTAGTGCGAAGCTTGCAGGAACTTTTCGCTACGTACCGCCTTACACCTAATTCTAAAAGAAAACCGTTTTTGAATAGTACGTACGTAAGGTAAACGTGGAAAAGTGTGAACGGGTTTTTCATTAGTTAACTTTTAGCTTTTATTTTAGATGGATAAAACAGTGTTTGCAGCTTGTAGGTTTTTAAATTTATAATATTTATAAGTTACAACAGGAAAATATAATGTACTACGCTCATGGAAAGTAACCCCTTTTTAAAGCGATGTCTGTAAGGGAAAAGTGTGGCAGTAGCTGCTAATATGGTTTATTAGTTTCTTTAACATTAAGTTCGGGGCAAGTATAAAAATGTAAGGCAAATAGTTTATTCTTTATTTAATCTACATGAAATACAAAATGGCTTCCTCGTTTTCCTGCAATGGGTTCCGGTAAGAGATAAACTACGTCTTGCTCTTGTACGGTGTCGAAATCTTCCTTTTCGGGTCCCGAAAATGTGTTCTTTGTATATTTATAAAATTTACCTCGAACCCTTCATCAATTTTCTTGGTTACTTGACCAACAAAATGCTTTAGCCTTTTTTTTGTGCAATACTTTGCCAAACTCCATTTACCTCGTGCTACCTCTTGTTACTGATCTGAATTATCTTCCTACGTAAAATTCTCTCGGCGAACTGCCAATGCTTCTTACCGAAATCTTAGTCATTTGATGAGTCGAAGCTGAGTAGAAGCAAAAAAAACTGTTTATACAAGAGATGGATGTGATTCAAAACTGCCGTAAAACTAAAGTGCTAAAATGCAAAGAACGTCCGCGTTGTGTGCTTTGTTGAAAGATTCATCACATGGTAGATACTTGAGGAACTAAAATGAAGCAACAGAAAAACAAACAAACTTGTTAACAAAGAAGTCGTTAACAATGAAAGAAATTTCTTGCACGATTTCCTTGAATTAGCTACAGAACGCAAGGAGTAATTCGTGCAATTTGTATTGGATGCAAAAATCAGCCACGATTTTAGATTCCTAAGTTTCAAGAACAAAACTTTATAATGCAACTGTAGTAACCAATGTAAAACCTGTTCTACCCATACAACTATTGAATGGTGAAGAGATCACCCGTAGTGATTCGGATGGTCAGGCAAGTGTTGCAAGTTGGTGTGTGTACGACTGCTTAAAAATTCTGAATCACTTCTCTGAGTATCCAAGGAGTCGTTATCCTACGCCTCATAGCTCAAGTTAATGTCAGTGTTGTGTACAAATATATCAAAACTCTGCTTATTATTTTGCCAGAATTACAAAATGGTTGTACCTTTTTGGGGATAGACTCCTTTCCCAGCAAACATGAAGTTTTGATGAAACAGAAGACTACTTACACTATACTTTTAAGAAACTCCAAATTAACGTAGCTGCGTTAAGGATTGTAGGAAGATGCTAGATTGACACTGAGGAAGTAAGACGAATTTAATCTTCTCCTAAATAAACATGGTGATACTTTCAAATTAATGGATTCAAAAATGCACCTGCCACGCCTAGATGTTTAATTTATTGTACAATCTGTATTTACAGCTTTTAGTCTTTACTAAGCCTTTCTAAAATATCTGCCTTACCACCAAGTGCTGTTACAGCAGAAAGAACAGTTGTATTCTCTCTACCAGAGCTACTAGTGGTACGAAAACACGGTTTGCCTTTAAGGCTAACAATCTTTATTTTACTGGGGTCAGCCAGAAGGGACGTCTCGTCTAAGTTCCAAATTAGTTTAGGTTTGTCAATAAGGCCTATCGAAATACACACTAACAACAAATGAGTCGGTCATTTTGTTATGACAATATTCTACAGCTTGAGGTTTTTTAATGCTGATTATTGATTGTTGTTGTTGATTAATGCCGTCTTTGAATAAAGTTTTTATATTGGTCACTTTCACAAACTGAGCTACAATATTTAGAACTTCTAACCTTGTGATACCGAAGCTCTACTGCTCCACTGTCTTTAATGCTTCTGCCAACCGTTTTTCTTGATCAGCAGGTATTGTTGGATTGGATTTAATTGTTTCTTGTGTTGCGCTTTTTTGCCTCGAACGCCATTTAAATGGTATAGAAGTGTACTTCTTGGAATACTGTATAGTTTGTAAGCTCGATCCATCGTGAGCGCACCTTTTTTGATTTCTGAATGTTCATGCTCTAGCTAGAGTTTCCCTAAATTACTGGGAGGTCCTCTAAGTTTTTTCTTTGGTAGTCTCTAACCATGTCTACTGCAAGAAATGAAATATGTGTAACTTGCATAAATCAAATGCCATGTTCACACATTCCATATCTCCGAGGCACTATTTAAAACAGGCTTGAAAGTATACTACCAAATTCTACATATCAAACATCCAAATTTAATCAAAAAGAGTAATTGTAATGCATTCATTACTTTATTTACCTAACATTTTGTGCTGCAAAGCAGCAGAAACAAAACGGCAAATAACAGTATTTGAAAACCAGATACAACAAAGTTAGAGAGTTCTTTACAGCAGATACGTATAGAAGAATAGTGTGAGCACGTTCACATGAGACAGTACCATATTCTAATATGTGGTGTGCTTTTTGAAAAGGAACATTACACTTCCTCGGGTTTTATCTTACCGTTTTACCTGACCTACTTTAATGCAAAGTCGTGTACAGCAACGCAATAGGAGGACTTTTATAACAAAGCACCTTTTTAATTTTAGTCGTAGTTTGCATCGTGAAGTATTACATTTAGAGTTTTATTATTCTTATTGTAAGTGCAGGAAGTGATAATAACTCTGTATATTTATTACAACAACAACAATAAAAATAAAACTATTGTATTATGATCACTTAATTTTGGCTTGAGGTGTAGAATGAAGAAATTGCCTACTAGCTTAACATGAAAGCTTTTATTTACATGCTTGGACTATAAATTTTATTTACTTCAAGTCTCAATTGCCAACCGCTGATTGGCTCCCTCCTTCCTTAATAGGTTAAGCTCTTCTACACAAAAAAAGGATTAAATCTTGTTTTAAATAAAATAAAACGAATGTTGTAGAATTTTTTATTAATATAAACATAAATTTCAATTTCGACTAAAGATAGTGAACTGGGGTACTTCTTGCACTGTACCTGTCAAAGACTGGACTAAGGCACATCTTGTATTGAAACTAAAGTGAACTTCTACAATCAACTATTGAAAATATAGGCCTTAGGTACAAAATCTAGCTGTTCCGAGAATAGCAGTGGAAAGCTTATAAAAACTACGGACTGGACCCGAATTTCGATAAATGTGACTTAGGTACATCTTGCATTGGCCCTTTCAATTGTTTAACGATACAAGAAGTAGGAAGAACAGTGAGATTTAAATTTAAAGAGATATAAAAAACTGTTCCCATTCTCTACCAGTTTCATGATCTTTTTGTATCAAAAGAAAACAGGTATCTTAACATCAGCATCAATAATTGTTGCTGTAAGCCAGCTTTGCGACATATTGACATGCCACTTGGCCAGCTCGAGACGGTGGAGACGGAAGGGTTCGACGATAAAGGCTAATTCTCGTTCTAAACTTAAAAGTAAAACAGAAAAGAAGTCAAATCGATGAGCGTCAATGACGGTAGTCAGTCTCTATAACTCAGGTTCCGCTATAAATCACTAGTAAGGACCTTACTTCAATAAACTTTAGAATAATAAACACGACAGGCTACTATCAATCCAGCGTCAAGCCGGTTTACAGAGATACATCTGTAACAGCAAATGTACATTCAAACAAAAAGCATTGGTTATTATACATATATGTATATTGAGGGCAAACTAAAAACGAGACACCATCTTTTGGGAAAATCAGCCTCGGTTCGGGAACCACAAGATGAAAACGACTTGAGCGCGCGATGCGCAAACTTGAGCAGAAGGTTTGCTCGGAAATGAATAGAAATCTTACCTAACTTTTCAGTCAAGGGGGTGCGAAAAATATTATTGGAGGTGAAGTTAGTCACATATTCTTGATTGTTTTTATCTGACATCTTAGAAGCATGTTCCACAGGATAGAGTGACGTTGGGTTTTTAATATACAGTGGTGAACGTAGACATTTCGTTTAATAATCAACGACAATACATTGTGAGTTATACGGAAATCTAACAAAACCTTGAAAAGTCTGACGTGTTATCAAACAGTTATCATACATTTTCGTCGACAGAGAAGTGACAACAATTCGAAACTTTTAGTTAACTAACGTCCAATGCAGATGAGACATTTTGTCCGAATACTCAGTATCATCTTTGATAGACAATTGAGATTTTCTACGATTGCATAAGACCCCCATTACATTTAGAAATTTCTTTAGTACAAATTTAGAAAATTTTATAACTTGTTTAGTGTGAATTTTAAAATTCTTCATGTATAAGGTAATTTTTCTTTGTTGGATGCATGTTAGTTGGGTTGCCTATATGTTGTATGTCTTGTTTATAAATTCGACTCCTTATTCGGGCCTTTCATACCTTTTAAAGTATGTTTAAGAGTTCCTTTTGGAGTTTAGCGCCCTTATTATTTAGTAATTTGTTTATTAGATTAGATTCCAAAGGCTTTCACCAGTCAGACTGAAACGGTTATTAAAGGTCTAAAGTCCGTAACCATTTCTTATGTTATCCATTAAAGTATGATATAATTATAGATAGTTGGTATATTTAAAGAGGTGCAAGCATTTCTAATGCTTTATTTTCATACCACCTTTTACCAAAGGATAAACCAACATTCACACTTCTAAACATGCTTTTCTCAAAGGAAAATACAGAACGTACTTTAAATTTTTGATAGATAAATAAACTACTTAACACGTTATTCTTCCATTTTACGTTACTTGGAAACATTGTTTTATAGCAACAAGTAAATCTCTAAATGGCTGTGAATCTAAATAAAGAAGAAATTATCAAAGTAAAATGAAATTACTGCACGAGCAAGGTTTTGCGTAGGTTACAGCAGAGAAACCAAAACATAACAGCAAAAGGTTGAATTACCCCTTAAAGAGATTATCTTTGTTCTTTGAATTTAACAATTGCCAATAAAAAGTAAAGCTTCTATGTACAACAACCTGTGATGCCTTGAAGCTTACTTGTACAAACACAAATAATTTATTTTAAAATTCAATTTAAAACATGTTCATTTCAATATGAACAGAATTTTAGTAGATGATAAAAATATTATGAAAAGCTCTAAATATAAATCATTCTTTCACACATACATATTTAGAAGAAGCTACCTACCTACTTGCAAAACTGTATTAACTAAGTGTGTCCTGACAGTTATAGCGTGTATTTTTTGCTCCTTGAAAAGGCTATCCAGTTTCATCGGAAAAAAGTCTCTCACAGTCACAAAAATTAATACAAAATGTTTGCGAAGCCCGACTATATAAGCTTTTCTTAATAGGAACCTAAAATAAACTCCACCATTCAAAAAGGTCGTTTATTATTATACCCGAAGAATCACGAAAGTACAATAATTTATCTCGTTCTCGTACAAGTGACCGCATGCCGACTACAATACCAGCAAAGTTGAGTCGACTCGAAGAAACGGTAGAAGTTAGACGGTTTTTCAAGTACGTTCGTATAAGCTATTCAATTACACGGCCCGATATATTTTATTTGGCTTCAGAGCGCAGTAAAAATGATCCACTTAGTTGATTCAGAGGAGTTTCTCGCTATGCCTACCTACTACTTCACAGGCCGGAAGATTTTTGACAAATGGCCGCATTCACGTATTCCAATCTCATCACTCATGACTTTTGAAGTAGCTGATTCTAATACCAAAACATGTTATTGATATTCCTGTACCGAAAACGCGGGTGTTATATATCTCCCAGGTAAATGTCTAACTAAAACTCAACTTTATCAATGTAGCTGTAGATTTGTGTTTGTAATTTTTTCATATACCTTAGGCTGTACGGAATTGTAATAAGGTCCCTTGAAAAATCGTTTCTCAGGAATTTCTAGAATTATAAATTACAACGTCAAAGATAACCAGAAATTTACAAATTTAAAAAACATGACGAATTTAATAAGTTCAAGAATGAAAAGTTTTTATAAGGTTGTCATGTCAATCTTTAAAATCTTTATTATTTTTAAATATGAAATTTAATGAACTCTGGGAATCTAAAGTAAAAAAGAAACGGTTTAAAACCGAAAACGTTTAATTTCTTATATTTTTTCTCGGATGTTGTTTTTATTCATTTCGTTTTATAATAAAAACGTAGCTTTTACTTCTTTCCAGTTTCCTTTTCAATAAAACGATGAATATTAATTTTAAAATGTAGGAAGAGCGCTGCTATAGTAAAGCATGTTGTCAACTAAAAACATTTTCAGGATCTAACTAGCATCAAAGACTAAACTTGTAAGGAAGAACGAGTTCTTGTTTAACAAGGCTAAAAGTAATTCAAGAAATAAATAAACGTTATACTGTAAAGTAAGAAAATGAAAGGCGTTTCTTTAAAGCCCGTAAACTCCGGGATGCCAACGTCTTGTAAGCAAAATTAAATCTGTTCTTTGTTCACTTCATCGGTGTCATTTTAACGTACTTAAAAGCGACTGAAATGACGAACGAGACAGATTAAACGAAATATTATAGAATTGTATTTACGGTATAATATTATTTGAATAATAATAATTTAACATTAATTTTGCTTGGATGGATTGATTTGAAAGGAATTATCGTTCTCTCTTTCTTTATATTGGAAATTGCTCGAGGAAATATAAATATTTTTAATTTTTGAATAGAATCACAGTGACAAGAAAATGAAAGCTTGAATGTATGAATTTAACCCATAAATTTTGTTTGGAATGCAAACAGGTAAATATTGTCAATAATTTATCTGGGAACAATAAATTTGTTTCTATGTCAGAAGAATGTATATTCTAGACCACAAAAAACATACACGCACATATAGTAGTGGATATTATTCACTGGAATTCTCTTTTATTCTAGTTTGTAAAATTGTCATTTGAAATTGACTCTAAAAACGTTTCAAAAGGTCTTTTGTCATTTTTGTGTAATTATCGCAATAGAAAGAGTTGGGGTCCTCTAAGGAAAATTCAATTTGAAATTATTTACATCTCCCATACAAGGTATTATACAAAATATAGTTTGACAGACTTCTCGTAGGAGGCTTTAGGGATTAAATCAGAAGATGCTTTATAAAATTTAGCTTTATTTGAAAATGAAAGGTTATGAAGTTCTTCAAGTTAAAGTTCATCTTTGACGGAATTACTGTTCTACGTTGAGCATCATTCCAGCTATAATAAGCTTTAAATTTAAACATCTCGAAATATCTTTCCTAGCTGAACAGTGCCTTGAAGATGTAGATTTTCTCTGGAAAACTTTGTTGATCGACTTTATCGGGAACGGTGTGACGTTGTTCACATATTTGAGCAAATGCAACATTTTCCACAGAAGTTTTTGATAAATAAGTTAGGTCCTCAAAGGAAACGCCTTAGAAGAACGTTTAGACAAAGGACATCTGATTTCACATAGTTCGTATATTTCACTACTGAAAATTAAGTTTGGTGTGCAAATATTCGCTTTATCATGAACCTCTAGTTTACCCTTCTCGAAAGGGCCTCTGAGAACTTTACATGAACACTTACAATAATAATTAAAAGAGTAAGTTTCAGTCAGCCATACTTTCAATTTGACAACTTGGTTGAAATCTCATCTTTACGATTTCGTAGATATGCCTAGTTATGCCAACAGTGGTGGGCTAAATCACAACTATAGTCGGTCAAAATTATTTGTTTTTTGTCAAGCGAATTTAAAAATCAATTTGTACATTTTAAAACAAAAATCAGAAGAAATAAATGGAAAAACGGTCGCGCCGACTTGCAAATATAATGTAGTCGATATCGCTATAGTGGTTTATATTCCAGGCATCTTGAGTTTATTTGGATAATCGTTCTATTAGAAGCAGATGATGCTGAACGATCTGAACTCCATGTATAAGGATTTTACTCACAGTTGGCAAAATACGATGCCAAGCATATAAGCCAGTATACAATTTTTTAGTCACTTTTTTTGCCAGAAATAATGAAATTAGATCTTTGCTAACCTCTATCATTTTTAAACCCCACATCAAATCTAAAAATTTTAAATTCGATCTTTTTAACTGTATAGTATTTTCATATCCCTATAACTCAACAGTAAACTCATTGAAAAATTTGAAAACCAATTAAATATTCAAAAGTAACCTTAATTGTACAAATTAGTCGTCGAAGATAACAATTGACTAAAGGATGTTCTTATTAAAAAATTTCATCCTGTATTCTTCGCTAACGAAAACAAACAGTTTAAAATAACAGCAAAGTTCTAATTTAAGTGGTTAAACCAGCTTTGTCAAAATTACGAACGAAGGAATAGTATTATATGGCGGGATCATTAGTTTTTGAGTATACAGAATACGGTGTAACGTAAAAGCTTCCGTTGCGGTATTAACATAAACGAAAACTAAGAACGCTTGGCCCTAGGCCAGCTGAACTCAAGTTGGTAGCTTTTAGGTGTGGGAAAGTGGAGATTATACTCACAATAAAACACAGGTGATTAAATTTAACCAAACATATGAGTAATAAATAAAATTTATGTAATCAGAAATCTTTAACAAAAAATATCCATTGGGTATATTTTCTATACTAATATGAAACTAGTAATCAACATGTAAACTGAAATTTATAAGAATAAGAATCATTAATTATAAAATGACAAAGTTATTAGGCTAATAAAGAAATTATTAACAACGTCTAATTACACAACATTAAACCCAAGATCGCAAGTAGTTTAATAAGTCATAATTCATGACTTTAATTAAATCTCAAATTTTGAAACTACAAGAAGGTTCAGTTGAATACAAACATAAAATTTAATGCAAAGAAAAATTGAATATTGACACGGAATAAATCCAAGGTTAAAGTTATAAAAATTCAAACAATTGTTATCTTAAGGTACATTCGGCTGTTAATCTAAATCCGTTCAAAAGCTACATATTAAAAGGTTCAATGAAAATAAATGTAATTTAAAGATTTATAGGAATTTTTAAAAGTTTTACTAAATAATTTAAAAAATTTGGAAAATACAGATTTATGATTAATCCGAGTGTAAGCCAAATTAAGTTAAAAATTAAAAAAATTTGTGAAGTCAAATAATAATCAAAGCAAGTTTTGTATAATCATTGAAGTAAAAGATCTTACCACACATCTTCAAAACCGGTTCCGATCGGAAGCTGCAGAATGTCAAAATAATTCTATAAAGTTAAAGAGTAACCTTCAAGTAAAATCTGAAAATTAAATAGTTAAAAAAAATTTTAACATGACAAAGTCTTAAGATATAATTACTTTTGGGCGCGGTAAAATCAAATCAATGTAAAAGATGGTAATTAATTGTAATAATTACAAAAATGAATGAATCAAAAAGAATTAATCATTAGCTAATTTAACTTTGAAAGATTAAATCAAAAAATATATTATTTAATTAATCGAATGATAGTAAAAGTAAGTGAACTTTTGGTTACTGAATTACACAAAAACATTTCATAAAGTTTGAAGCCAAAAAAATTATTTTATTGTTTTACTATGAAATGTGAGTACGAAACCTTTTTTGGTTCAGCAAACAAGACGTGAAAACGAATCCAATCCCAGCAATCATTGATAATACGAAAGTACGGTACCTCTGGTTACCAATAGATCTCCATGGAACTCACGCGAAGAATTCTTGTATAATAACTATTACCAGAATTAAACCTTCTGGAATCTAACCAAAAAACTGGAGACAAGGAACAACAATTAGAATTGAGGATACAGGGAATGCAAGAAATAAAAATAACTTACCCTTTATAGAGGGTTTTTCTTTTCATTCACGAGAATCGAAGTCACCTCAAGATGGAAAGATCTGCGGGAAGACCGTGCATTGGTCGCGTTTCGATTCGTTTCGTCTCGCCAGGCTCTCCGCGTTCCCCCAGAATTTGAAAATTGTTAACCGGTCCGTAAAGTAAAAGTAAAGAAGAAGTTAACTAATTTTACACAAAAGAATCTAAGTTCGAGTTTAGATACAAAACAATGAATAGCAGGGTCCATGAGAACATAATAAAACAAGGATTCGCTTGAATAAATATGAAATAATTATAAATTATCAAACGGATTAGAAAAACAAAGTATCTCATAACGAGAGAAACAGTGGATCTCTACCCTGCTAACCCAAGGTTCTGGAGCTTAACCCCCTTTAAAGAAACAACGTAATAAATCTGAATAAGATTTCTATAACAAGAAAAATAAGCTATAAAAGGAAATTTTATATATACCCGGTGTTTCACAAATGCAGGGTGGTGAAATACCGCGAGGGTGACTAGAAAAGACCGTTACAACGGTAAGAGCCATTATATGTAGTAATTTTTGTGACAAATCGTTTTTTTAATTTTGACCAGCTATTTAGTCCACATGTTGTAGTGCTTTATGTGGATATTACCCTACTTACAGGAGGTATATTAGCAAAATTTTCAGATAGCTGAAGACTCTGATGGGAATTCTTTATTGGTGCCGTTAGCGTAGTTTGGGTGTTTTCCCTTTTTTCAAAGGTGAATTGCTTACAAATACTTTTTTGTAATAGTATTGCTGACTGGATGGTCCGAGGAAGATCTGATATTTAACTTCTAGATTGTCAATCTGATTCTGAATCTCTTTCCATCAATACTAATAGAAGTGATGAAGAAACTGATGTACTAGCGCAGAAGATTGTAGATAAACTTCTCAAATCTGAAACTTTTATTGGAAAACTCTCTGAGTCGTAAGACAAACAATTGATTCGATAAAGGATCAGAATAGCAAAATAAATACTGAGGATATTCAAAATTAAATAAATTTGCAAGACAACGGGTATATCTTTTTCGGATAATGCTAGAATCCAGAATCACCAGCTACTATAGCAAGGTTTGTGCAACATCAAAATAAAAAATTAAATCACTAGATTAAGAGAGGCACCATGAAACCAAGCGCTTAAGAAATTTGCGCATAGTAATGTTTGGACGAGAAATTCATTTATTTATTTTTTTAAGAAAAACGGTGTTACTGTTTATAAAACAGAATTTCAGAGTTAATTCGATCAGGCCTTTTAAACTATGTATATCATGCAGCCAGCAGACGTTTACGCTCGCATTGATATTTATTTTCGTGCAATCCTTTCATACTTTTCATATATCTACTTTTATATTACAAAACATTGTTTAGTAAACATTTTTCTACTTTAACTTTTTACTTCTATTTCAGTTGTGATTTCTTATCTATCGTTTCTTTTGAAAGATGAATTTAAAAATTGCCAGCATAAACGTACGTTCAATCTTTAATAAGTTTATTGGCTTACCTATGATATTTCATCAAAACACACAATTTTTATCTGAATAACAGTAAGTATTTGCATACAAACAAGTACAACTTTTTCCATTATGATTGTGTAACTAGAAGCAGAGGTGTAAATAATTATTAGTATGTAAAAATTAATATTCGTTCTTCAGTTTTAAAAATTCATACTTATCAAAGTTTATCTTGGAGCAATTGTGAATCAAACTTAAATAAGATGCTTAACGGTTTTAATGTTTTATATAGACTTCCATTTCTAGAAATATAAATTAGTTGATATCAATCTAGATGTGTCTAGTTAATATTTCTATATGTCGCACACCCAGTGTAAGACTATCGTAAGTAGAATGACTGGAGAACTGAGTAATCTGAGGTAGAAATTCTCTGCTTTATGTCCAGAGGCTTATTGTAGGCTGAACGAGAAACTGCCTCCTTCTGCATCCCTCTTTGACGAACTCGCACATTAATTTTTTTAAAGCAACTTGCTAATGGTCAGGTTTATAAAAAGATGTAGTTGGATGCTTCTTCTCAATTTTTAAAATTTTGATGTCTGACTATATAATGTTGTCGCTTTATGTGTCTCTTGTAAAATTTTTACTGTAAAGTAATTGAAGTAAGGTATTTTATGTTAAATATTTCAGTATTTGTAAGGATTTTATGAGATTTTTTTGGTAATAGCAATGATATGAGCCCATTGAGCAGGAACGTATATTGAACAGTCGTTCAACATTCTTTGTTTATTTTTTCTCGATTGTAGAGTGTATGGCATCTCCCTTATTTTTAGTATGGTTTGTTATTAAAACTTTGTGAGTTATTCAATTTTCTAAAACTTCAGCTGCATGCGGCGACGTAGGCGACAAACTTGTTCTTGTTTTACCTACAGTTATCTGAATAAAAGATGACGTTTTCTTTCTGCTTGCATTCTTATTTTAAATACCCGAACGCAAAACTTCCTCTTTTATTGACACCTCGTTTTCCAACGGTCTCGCGCCAAACGTAACAATTGCCATTCTTCTCCAATATTGAAAACATTGAAGTTGTACATATGTCACTTGCTTACTTGTGTAATAGAACTGGTAAACTGTAATGCGTTATTTTAAAATTTCATGGCATTTTAATAACTTGAGAATACACTCAGTTTTTGTTTTTGTTTATTAGATCTGTTGTTGGAAGTGTTTTTTTAATTTAGTTTGTACAATGTTTATTTTAACACACGTATGGTTGTTTGAAAAAAAATGTTTATCGCATTTCAGCCGTTCACATGTTGGAATTATGTTAGCTAAAAACGTTGTCTCTGGCCGAGTTTATTTTAATATGGACTAATTCGCATTTAATTTTCACCGCATATGGGAGCGTGTTATGCTTATATACGATTCCTGTGTGATCCTGGTTTTTATTCTAACGTTCCAGCGTGTTGCAGGATGCAACACAAGAATAGTCCATTGTGTATACAGGTGGTTGTTCTATCCTTCTTTGTTCGATTCGCGTCAAGTACGGTTGCGCCTAATGAGCCGTGGTTTGAATGTTAAGTGGGTCCATCGCAAAATTAAAGAACGCGCGGGCAGAGGGTTTTAGTTCATGAGAGAGTAAAGTTTCGCCTTGTGTGTGTGCTGCCATTATAGGGGTTGTCGTTAAAGAATCACCGCACCGCAAATTAACTGTAGTTGTTTTACTTAGTTACTGAAAACTCATTGGAAGTAGATCCTTGAGTTATTCGAATCCTCTTGATCAAATGTTTAAGAATTTTGCTAGTGTTTGAAAATAAAAATTCTTTCAGTTATCGTTTCGCGGGTTAAAAATTATTAATCAAAAACTTTGTCACGAAGTGTTGAAATCGTAAATATAAATTCAAGAACTTATTAAACACTAGTGATATTTGAGAATATCGAACTTTCGTTAATAAAAATTCGTCGTTTAGCAGTTATTCCACCTTAAAAATTTAATAATAGTGATAAACACTTGACGGTTTTGTAAAGTTGGGTGTGGAAGTGTACACCGATGTTCTGATATGTAAACAAAGTTTTACGAGTGAATAATTGTTCTTGTTTGCGTGTTACTTCATGAATTAAAGTGCGCGGGGGTCATAGACCATCAAATAAAGCAAACTGAGGAAAGAATCCTGCTATACTGAGTTCAAATCTGGTGGAGACTTCTGTTCAGAATCTGTAACAACTATTTAAATTATTGTAAGGTATTTATAGTTTAATAATTTTACTAGTTATTTCTTCTTTCTTTGTGAAATGTATCAATGAATTTCAATTTTTTGGTGCAATATATATTTTCTGATGTAATATTTTATATAACTGTCAATTTTAAATTGGTGTTCATGCTTTCCTGTTTAATCTTCCAAGATTTTTTCACGTGTGTCTATTCTTTCTTAAAACTGTTCTAGTAGTCATGTCACTTATGCTTGAAGTAGCATGAAAAAAGTTTTACACTCTCTTATTCTTTGTTCTTTGCCATCAATGAAATAATACACAATATTATCGCTTTTCTGAATCCCACCTTTAAGTTTTATTCGTTCCATTAACTTGTCTAAAAAGTAACGCTGCTGCGTAATATGATTACGCCATCAGAATTGCTCGGCGTTGTACTTTGGTAAAATTGCCGGAACATTTCCAACGATATTGTGCTTCACAGGACGCTATATATTTTCTATTCATTTTTAATTATTTCTTGTACTAACATGGTCTTTACCGTTATTAAGCAATCGTTTTCTATTTTCTATATTTATTGGGCAATCTTCAGGACAGCAATTTGTTTCAGACTTCTTGCCAGAAGGTACATTTAAATTCTTTACAAATACTTTTCTTGACTGCTTATCTATTTCAACCCCTTCATTTTATTTGAGATAACTCCCCAACTTCCTTAGTCTAGATCTCATTGCGGCTGTCGGTTTTTTAAGATAACCATCTTGTTCTAGATCAAAATCATCATCTGAGTTAGCCCAGTCTGGGTCAGCAAAACTATCGTCATGGTCCCTTTTAATGTTATTTTAAAATTCTTTTGTCAATTTAATAATTTCCTGAACACATTTGATTATTTGTTTGTTTATCAAATCTTTTCTTGGAAGTATTTTTCAATTTATTTTGTGCAATGTTTACTTTAACACACGTGTGGTTTTTCGAAAAGAATTGTTTATCGTACTTCAGTCGTTCATTTTTTGGAAGCGCTGCCTTGAGTTGAGCTTGTTTTAATATGGGCTAATTCACATTTAATTTTTTATCGCGCATCGAGGTGCGTTGCGGTTATAGACAATTCCTATGTGATCTCATCTTTCAAAGGACTCCGGCAAGTCTGCTTGTGGAAATGTAATTCGTTAAAGAAAAATCCACGTTTTATTCAGTTCGCAGAAAACATTTCATTGTGCAGAGAGGAGTGTTTGTTTCGCTGTCTTTATTTTATTTAGTTGAGGGGGCTAGACTTGAATCCGCAGAAGAGCGTAACTCTAGCGGTTCGAACAGTGCCCGAAAAGAAGATACTCTTTGCGGTGACTTTAAGCCGATTCTACGTCGACGGCAAGCCGCTTAAACAACTCGGCCCAGCTGAATTGTTGCAATACTTAGGGTGGAGGTCAATGTCGGCCGTTTCTAGAGGATCTGCAGACGCAACTCCGTCGTATAGCAACTGCGCCTCTAAAGCTTTGACAGTAACTCGCCATGCTAAAGACTTACCTTTTCCCTAGGGTATTAGCATGCCTGACCAACGCGCGGGTCACTAAGAAAATTCTAAAGAGCACAGACAGACTAGTTACGATCCATGTCAGGCAGTCCATACACCTAAATAAAACCTGCTCTGAAGCTTTTATCTACGCACCCACGCGTTAGAGTGGGCTAGGGATTTTACCGTTCTTGGCGACAATACCACCTACAGACAGAAGGTGGACTGTTATTCCACGCCACCTATGGTAAGAGCATTACAATGAAGATACGGCAACAAGCAAATAACCATCACCGCATTAGTCGTCGGAGCCTGTGGTACTTGGCCCACTATCAACAATCAGGTTGCGGCCCTATTAAGTCTGTCAAAGAACGACCAAAAGCGAATAGTGGAGAACGTAGTGAGTGGCTCTACTATCATACACGGGTGTTTTACGCGGAAAGTTTGGGCGTCTCGACTTAACCATGGTGAGCCGCTGGCTCTTGGTTAGGAAACCTTCGCTATGCGAACAATGTTAACGTTTATCGTGTGCATGGTCCGTATGTGTTTCTTGATTTTCCATGGATGTTTGTGTGTCTTTAGATACTTTTAATTCTGCATGTTTGACATTAGGTTTTATACCTACATTGATTTTAACGTATTGACTATAATTTTATCTATTTATTTATTATTTTAATCCCAAGACGAATGGCTTAGCCGATTTTATTTTTACACTAATTTTACAAATTTACTATTTATTATTCTATCCCATAGTACATATATTTCTACAATATTTTATTTATATTTATATTCTATTTATACAATTTATACAATCTGTCTCAGATTAGTACGGTTGCGCCTAGCTGGACATGGCTTCAAGGTTAGTTGGCTTGGAGCGAATTAAGGGCGCGCAGAAAGTCAGCTACCAGTCAACAGTCAAGACTTACCTTCTAATGAATTAACTAGTGTATTTTTTCTTTGAAACCAATCTACAGATATTGTGAACTAGATCCTTAGATCAGGCAGTTTTTTTGTGTCATTAGTAGAATTCTAGATTCTACACTGCGGTTTGGAGTGACCAGTGATCATTGAGTTATTTTGTGTAAATTTGTAGTGTATACTGGTTAAGTGAACTGTAGAGGGTTATTTAATGCAAACACAATAAGATCTTTAGATACTAGAACTTTTATTGGTATGTCAAAGAGTGTTTATTGCTATCAGAGCGTTTTATTATTACATATATACCGAGTGCTTTCTGGTGGAGAACCACGTAAGCAAATGTGATGACCTTGACTTGGTTCCTAGCGCTCATATCGATTATTGACAACTCAAAGCTGTAGGTGAGGTTTTTTTATTTTATCATTGTATCCTAAACCAATCTGTGTTGGGTTATCTTGTGAACCCCCCTTTTCCGACGGTTGAGCTGCTGCGAGCACAACATTTTAGTCTGCACGGGTATAAGGTTACTTTTCCTTGTTTTGCCCATGACAAACTTTTAGCGCCTAACATTTTAAGATTTTTTGACCTCCAGTGTTTGGGGATTTGATACTTGAAGGTCTTTTCAGTTTTGGTCTTTAGTTTGAAGCTTGCTTTCTTTTTGGCGGACCTTGTGTCTTTGTTTAGAAGATCTGTAGCTTTGTTGGTCCGTAATGACTATTGTCCTTCTGTGACTTTAGTTTTCTCGATTTTCAGAATGATTTATCGTATGAGTGTGACAAGTTAACTCGTGACGAGCTACAGTATGCATCGGCCATCCATAGGTGCAATCATCAAGCTGGCACCACAGCGTTAAGAAAGAGTTTGAGAGACGTTGTTGGGAAAGACGTTTTTGGGGACGCATTGAAACGTCCCAAATATCCATGCTCTTGTGTAGATGGTCTTGAACAGGTTTCATTTGAAGGAATTTGGTCGTATCTTTTGAGGAAAGGCGTTGTGCCTCCGATCTGAAAAAAGAATGCTTTAGAACCCTTCCTTCGCCGACGTTTGAGCTGCTGAGAGCACAATAGTTTAGTCTGCACTGGCATAAGGCCACTTTTCCTGATTTTGCCCGTGACACGCTGTAGCATTCCAGTGAAGGGCTTCCTGTTATTTTGTTGTCTGTTGTATTTTTCTAAATACGAAGCTTATTTTACTATTTATATAAAATATACCTACATTTTAAAATTGAATGTCATACCCATATTGATGTTAGTTTAGTAAAAGTAAAGTTGTTCTCATCAACATCAGTAATATCAATAGTTTTTTAATTGACACAGACTGCTTTAGTTGTTCCAAACAATTTGATTTTATTTGAGAATGTTTGGGTAGTTGCCGAAGGAAAAATATTAAAAGCTTATATACCTTGATTAAGTTTATTAGCTAGTTCTTGGTATGTAGCTAAATGATAATCATAAGTTAAAAGCAATGTTATTTTTATGAAGAATTTATGAAATTATACAAAATAAATAACTGATAAATGCGGTTATGTTTGTGATAAATTTATTCTGTTTGTAATAAGCTATACCTGTAGCCAATTGTAAAATATCCGGAAGTCCTGCTGTTCATTGTTTACTAATTAGAAGCACATTCTGATTAGAAAAGCTACAACCACACATTGAATTCAAAACGGTAACTTGCTAGACTTGCCTTCTGTGACCAGTACAAGACAATCACGACTCAAATTACGTTACTTTTCTCACAGTGATAGACTGCACAGTTTAATGTAACACTATCGTTTTTGGGTTACATAGTGTTACATTTAATAGAATTGATGTTTTTATTTTTATCCCAAGTTCAAATTAAATAGAAATTGTTTGAGTACTATATTCTTACAGCATGAAGAGTTTTTATTAGCGATACTGTTGCATTAGGAGTGCAAATGATATCCTTTTATGATGCTATTAAGATCCCAACATTAACGCATTTGATTTTAACTGCAAAAATTTTGAAAAGCTACGTTAGACGTTGTTATGGATACGTATAAAATAAGTCAGACGGTTTCGGTCCCTTCTATTCAAAAGTAGAACGTACAACTACTGTAAATGATTTGGGCCATATTTTACTAATATAAACTCGACCTTTATAGATTACTACCAGATATCATTGAAATTTAGTGTAAACTTGTCTTGCTTGCTTTTGTCTGCTTTTAACTGTGATACGTCTAATGATTTACTGTGTCATTACTTGAGGGATATCCAAGAGTAGTCAGGAACAATACTTTACATACTTTCTGTATATCATCACTGTCGTCTTCAAGTCTGTAAGTAAAAGTCATAGATCTTCTCGACTCCTGCGATGTATTTCTTTTAGTATAGATTCTTCCCGTCATATTAAGTATAAGACTTTTTCTCTGAAAGTCAGTCATTTTCCAAAAATTTGAGTTAATAGCCACGCGATGATTCTCGAAAATATTCCTAGTACAATGATTGATGCAAGTTGCTTTACACGCAGGTTTTACTGAATGCTTTGACCTTTTAAGATCAACCTTTTGCTTTTTTCGGTTTCCCAAAGACGTGCTATATTTTTTACGTTTTGTTAGTTGCACAGATTTTGTATACAAGCTTGATTGCTTTTCAACTGATTGTTTTACAGCATTGTTTGTCTTTTGATTGATTAGTTCTAACACAAATTCGATATCAGACTTATTAGGCTTAGCATTTATTGGGCGAATAATTATATCTTGAATTATGTTAACTGAATTTGCTTTTGTCCACTTTAAAATGAGGGTCTACTATTGTTTCTTTAAGAACATTACGCTCTTTTGGCATCAATTTTTCGTATTGTACTCATTTTGTCTAACTCCATTTTTTAATGCTAATTGCACCATCACCATGGTTCTGTTGGTAGGTTTTTTATCTATTATCTAGCCTATACCAGTAATTATGTGATTACGTTCATTTACTTATAATTTATAATAATAGCGACTTACCTTAATGTCTTACCTTAATTACCGAAACAACTCATTTATTACACAAAACGCAGATTCTAACTAGTTTTGAAAATAAAACATACGACACGTCGTCTAACGAATTATTATCGGTTACGATTTGAATTTTAGGTTATGTTGCCCGATGGTATGAATTGTTACGCTAATTTGTCATATTTACAAATTGTTATGGAAATTCGACGTATCTTGTAGATACGTCATACTCTTAATATGGTACACCTACAACGTCTTCACTTAACAGCTTGGCGCAAAATGCAATTACGACATTTCGAATAATCTATTTATAGGCAGTTTGAAAGAGAAATACGCTACTTTCACGTAACAGGCAGATAGATATGTGTATTCTGGTATTATTCAGCACATAACCTGAAAATCTGCAAGGGTTTCCATAACACGACAGATTACTTATCTCAATTCAACTAGCTTAAGAAACAATATCAAGTAAAGCAAAGATTATTTTCACAGTTTTCTTAAAACAAATTCTTAGCAGGTTTGTGTAAGATTGATTTTCCATAAAACTTTATAAATCAAATTGCACTAATTATGTACTTAATCTTTTTAAATTATGTAATTTCCATAAAATGTTTTTACGAACAGTAGCTTTGTGGCTCTTGGGTACAATTACGGAAGTGATGAGCATTCCAGACAATGCTTCAACCAGATATAAAATAACGAAAAGTTCTGAACACTTAAATTATTACAAGTCCTTAAAAAATCGGCAGTAAAAAATGAAAAATACGCTTACATGGAGTTTATTTATAAACAATAGACTCTATTATTAGCATTGGATCCTACAAGTTCAGGAATTTTTAATCCCAATCCAGGCATCACGACCAACGAAGAAAAATTCAGTGATCTTTTTAGCAAAAACGGAAAACATATTGGGAAACCAGATCTGGTCATTTTAATTTGTTATTTTAATTAATTAATTTCTTTAGTAACCTTTTTCATCCGAAACTATAAATAGATAAAGGTTCTAAAAGTTTTGTCTTTTTATCACAAAATGTGTTCTCTGCACATTTGTAACTATTTAGTTAGAATTGCAACAAAATCCTTTTTAACTGTTTTAATTATAACAACACACACAGCAACATGAAAAATAATAGCAGTGCATTTAGCCAGCGTTAAAATGCACAGTATCATAAGGGAGTCATTTTCGTGCAGTTTTAATAATTATTTCGTTTTGTTGCATGTCGTTTAAATTAGTACCCAGTTAATTAACTGCTGTTAAATTATCTACTTTGCAGATAGCAAACACACTGCTTTGACACAAGCGTTTCGGCATTTTAATTCATTTAATTTTCATAAAGCCTCTTTTAAAAATTCAAATTAACATTTCACTTTAAGCCCGTTTTAATGTAGTTTTGATTTAAATGTTCATTCGTTGGTATACTGGACTTTTTCTTTCATTAAAAAAATGTTTTTTAGGCAATGAGTGTTAAATCATGTAATCCTTTATTAAAATATATTGCAGTTATTAAAAATTTTTAATTGGATTTTGTAATACAAATTCTTAAAACTGATTTTTCTAGTCTTTAATTAAAACTCAAATATTATCCGTCCATGGTTAATCAGTGATGAATATTTTACTGTTCATCACTTTGTATACGTAGTTAAGTACATATTTGACGATCACATAACATACACGGTTGTAAACTTGCAATATTAATCGTGTAACATAACCATAAAGCCATTACAGTGCAACTACTTAATTGTAAACAGTCCTATTAAGAACAGATTGACTTCTACCATAACCTAATATTATGACATTTAGATATCTAAGCAGCATTAATATAAGCAAATGAATAATAAAGGATATTTAAACCTTGTATTTTATTTTGCTGTAAGTACCTACATGAAACAGCTTTGATCGTGTCTATGAAATTCAAAACGATTGAAACATCACAATCATAAAATTTTTATATTTAGCCTTCATAACATTTTAGATATTTTTTGCTTTGTTTCTCAAAATATTTTTTAACAGTGGTGTAATTCATAACGATATCTTTTCCAAAGAGTACAGAATTTAGTTGGCGAACCACCACCGTTTGGCATAGGAAGGAATAGATCAATAGTGTTTGATTCATTTCATCGCCATGAAAGCCGAGTAGATGCAGCCGCACCATTTGCGTTAGAGGATGCAAACGTTCAAAAATTTACTACCACCTCTGCTTACTGTGTTATTCTTTTATTTTATCAACATGGAAAATTCACTGTCATATTTGTATAGTTTTATTTCATTCTGATAAAATTTTGAACATGATACTATAACAAGTCTTATTACCCTTAATTCTCGTGGAGTGCTTCATGTGATGACAAGAATCGAGAAAAGAACAACTGACACATTTAAACTTTTATTCTTGTATGATTTCGAAAAAAAACACTATCTATATGTCAAACAAGAAATACACATTACGCAGTGTAATTGCTAATTATACAAGAATAAGTAAAATTGTTTATAATGAGGAGAAACATCAACAGGGTTGCTTGAGACTATAAGCCTTAAATAGTAAGTAATTCTGCAAACCAAAATCTTAACTATAATTTTACTTACCCCCTTCTAGTTCTAAATATAATCCACGAAAGACCTAGATACTACCTACTTTAACTACATTTTGACTAATGCAACCCATAAAATATTGATAGGGTGCTAATAAAAGACAAAATCGTAAACCAACTGCCTTCAATTTCAGTAGGAATTTATTGAAGTGTGCCCTTGCAAATACCTCAGCTATCGATCTCAATCTAATGTATGTTTAATACACGCATTGCAGATAGCCGTTTTAAAAGCGGAAAGCATTCATTTTCGTTTTAATTTGGGATTGATCACGAAAGGGATGTGCGTAATTATTTTTTATCCCTTTGAAAACGCGACTTGGAATTCAGTGGTATTTATTTACTCTAACCTTTCCAACCTATAATTAAATTTAACCAGTAATGTTTCGTGAAATTTATTATTCCCTTTTTCAGATACAAATAAACTAGAAAACAAAACGTAGAGTTAGTACAGATTTTAGTAGTTCTTTTCAATGGTACTCATTTGTTAACTGAACCAGGAAGCCTTGCAAGGTTTAAATGAAGCGGAAATGATATTGGATGTTGCTTTAATTTTAGACATGTCTTTGTGCATCTGAATATGTCTCCGAATATTTTACATTCAGTGAAATGCCGATAATGCATGCCTACAGCTGTGAATACTGAAAGTTATCCGTTGAACCGTGAGCTAAATACTACAAAAGGGTTTCCATTACACAAATGAGTGCTAAATAACATGACCAGCTTTAATTTTAATGGAAGAATCAAAGAACAGTCATGAAAATCAAAGGCGTTTGTATTTTAGATGTGCCAAACTCGTATTAATATTCTTTCTGTAAGTGATTAAGTTTTTGATAAATTTTATTTCACATTTAGGATAACCAAGATGAAAAAGCAGCATCCCTTGCATTTGATTTATTTTGGATGCATCCGTCTTTATGCTAATGCATATTTAAATAACACTAGAGAGATACAATGAACTACTAGGTTTCATAAATATACAGAATGACTAAATAGTTTTTTTGTGATTTATGAACATCCAAAATCTTTTGTGTATGTTACAATGACATTCCTTGTATATCAGAGTTCATTTAAATTTTTACAAGAACAAAAAAAAGTTCTTAATAAATGATAAGCAGTAATAAATCTTGAGGTATGAATATTATAATTTCTTTTTTTCATTAAAAGTACAGTCGCTTTTTTAGATAAAATCCTGCTTAATTTATGATAAGTCGGCCATCATTAAAAAGAGCTATAAATCTTTTGTGAATTAAAAAAAAACTGGTTACTCTACAGCATGTACTAATTTTGCTGATTAATATGGTTGTACATTTCACAATCGAGAAATCAACTAGCTCTGCACGTAGAGGACAAATTTTGTAGGAGTAATTTTATTTAAGAGGTAAAGATTACTTTAAAAAATATTATTTGTAGTTATCTTTCAAATGTACGATAATGAACCTTGCAATACAAGTTGCTAGTCGCTGTTTCATCTTTAAGTCAACATTAGCTTCATCTTTGTATAAAACTGTAGGTACTTCTAACCCGTAATTCAAAAACTGCTGCGCAAAATTTACATAATTCAACCTTGACAAATATCTTGCATGCAAGCCATTTCAAAGATATAAAGGAGGAGAGTGGTGAAAAGTCAACCAACACATTCTACTTTAATTGTTGATAAGCATACAATATTCAGAAAATTCTATTTCTTACTGCTACTAAGTGATGTAATAAAAATATCCAAATATAAATTTGCTTAATATATTTCCAAAGAAGAATTTTAAGCTAGTTAGTTGTTGATCTAAATTAAATTTGGTTATAGAATCAAAATCTTAAAATTATTTAAACAGATTGATACATAAAAAAACTAATTTAGAATAATTTCTTTAAGCTAATCAAAGTTACACAATCTATATGGCCAAATACAAGCGAACAAGAACATAAATTTCACTATTTTTCTGTTAACAAGTCATCAAACGATATATGCGTACAATTGTGATTAGCACAAAAATTCTTGTGTTGCTCACATAGAATTGTAGAAATTGTAGACCAATTATAATTATTTGCCTTAAAAGAAACTTCAGTGTACATACGCCAATTTATCCTGAAAGGCAATAATGTAACTAGGCTAAGCTTTGCTAGTAGATCGGATGATTTCCAATTTTTAAATCCATCAGAAAGGCTGTTTCTAGTACTGTTCCATTGATGGAACTTGGCTGTATTTGTGTAATGTCTTCACATTATTTGTAGACGATAGACACGAAAACGCTTTATGGCAAGTAAACATCGTAAACTGCACGAGCTCTAATCCCGCTTCGAGATGAAGTGACTAGCTTAAAATCAGTCACTTCAGCCGATATATTCATTACCGTACCAGAAGATTCCGACGGAGATTCTTTAGCTTCGAATGATAGTAATGATGTAGAACATTTTTGTAACAAGTTTTTTGCAAAAATATTAAATTCCATGCAGAAAAAAAACAAAAAAAAATGAAAATACCAAGGTTGTAATATTCTAGTGCTAGTGGCAAAAATAAAGTAAGTGATGCTAATGTAGAGATCGAAAATCGGATGCACAAAAGGAAGAAAGGAAGGAGATTCACAAAAGGAAAACGTCTAGACAACGCTTTCGTGACACTTTATTTGTCGACACTACTAAGTTTTCGAAAACTTATTACGGGAAAAGCTGGGATTAGTGACCCATCGGTAGAGTCAACATATATAAAATCGATATGCCACCTGTAATGCTAGCTTTTATACAGTCGAAGACGGGTTGTGAGCAAAGAGAGTTTAGAGCAAACAATAAATGATAGAAATGGAACGATGATCTTAGGGGTTTCAGTATTGAGAGGGCGCCAGCTG